>CM041294.1:63191269-63257197 GCA_023052935.1 Piezodorus guildinii
ACCAGATTTTTTTAAAAATATACACATGAATTCCTTACCTTTACTATGATTTGTAAGGATTCAATATAATGTAGAGGCTATTATAGCAGTATTCCATGCTCAAAGTCGCGGGTAGGTCAAACCTGGCAGTCGGCACTAAGATTTCTTAATGGAGGTTAAAAATCCTTAGTTATGCTATCCTTTGGAGAGAACCTAAAAAGGTGGTCCCGAGCTTCCACGATGTCAGGTAGTCTCGTAATATCCCAATCCCAATCAAACCTGGATAAAATTTAGGACTCCCACAGCAGCATCGTCCGATTAACCACAGCGGCATGAAATGATGTGAAATGTATAAAAAAAAAAAAAAAAAACAGAAAATGCTTTTTAAACAATTGTCTTTGAATTCAGACCCTGTAAAGCTCAAGATTTCGACTTTTCAAATCATCCGAATATCGATCAAAATCAATCAATAGGGAGGGATATGTAAATGGAATTATAAACCAAGGCTACAAACTTCGAAACGCCTATCTACAATTGAGAACCATTAATGGTTATTAATTACTTAGACTATTATAAATACCTTAAAATGATTTCATTCACTTTTTGTGTACTACACTATTAAGTAAATGCCGTGATACAAAAAACATATTAGCATATTCGCTATTATTAACTCAAAGCTTGAGTACGCTACAAAAGTATCGAATAATCTGATAAATGGTATTGATAGTTCTGAATAATATTGCAAATATATTATGTACATTTATAGAAGTAAACACATGTTAGTGATCTATCTAATATATCCTAAACAGATAGATAACAAGCATACGCCATAGGAAACCATTTTTCTAGTTATGAGTTTCTAACTTCATTTGCAAGACTATAGGGTTAATCTGGACATGAGACCGGAGTTAAGCTTAGGCGCTCTACAAAAACATTTTTCTCGTTTCTAATCCTTACAGCCGAAATTTCCTTGTAAAGTAATCCATATTTCTTGCTTTGTCACGAATAATCTGATCCATAAAGATCTTAATGTTCCATATGCTGCTGACTTAACCCGAACCAGATACCACTCCTTTCATGAGTAACTTTATTCCCACCTACACAAATTTCAATCCTTGTTACCTCTTCTATTCCTGATAATTTGCCGAGGCATCTGATAAGAAGATGCCCGAGAGACCTTCTGGTATAGAATATTTACTGGAGTGATGCCACTAGGTAGCTTCTCTACAAGTCTGATTCGTGTATTTTGTCTATAACTATATTTACTCTTGTAAATTATATTAAATAATAAATAAAATATCCTTAGTTCATATTTTCATTTAAGACTCAACCCTGGAAAATATTTTAGACAACCTAACATACCTGAAAATTTCGCTGACGGAAGTCATGACTGTTTCCACCTTTTTGATGATATAATACTTTTTTTTTCTTAATCCCAATTTAGTTGCATGTTTTGCTAACATATTTTCTGAATAATTTCCTTTTACTGTATCTAAATACATTTTAAGGATATTTCTGTTAGAGATTATGTTTTTGTGCAATCACTGTTTTGCTATTCCTCTTGGTGATAGGGATCACTTCAATCTTGACACTTAATACTTCTGCACTCAAGCCTTATAGATAAGTATTATTTTAAAAACTTGATAAGCGAGAAGACAAGAGGTAATTCAATGGTATAAATTATTCAACCATTGATGTATTTGGTACTCATTTAATATGTACAACATAGCTCCAGTTAGAGTTCAAAATGAAAGCTGGTGAAGCCAGGCTTAAACCTATGAAACTAAAAATTATATGCCTAGTTTAGGATATTATTATTAAACATAACGTATTGTGGCTAATATAAATACTTAATCCAGACGTCCGCAATGTTTACTGACTGAGATATATATAATATAGAATCCAGTCACTATCTTAACACCTACAGTAGTACAGACCCTTCATTAGTAAAACTAACTCTAATCATTCCCTGAATATTAAGCCGATGAGAACTAACCGATAGAGACAACCCCCATAACTGAATATCTCTAGCAACCCTTCCAGCCAACTTGAAATGTTAACATTTACGTTCCTGGTTCCACAATGAGGTTCTCCTCCCAAGTGGCCTTAATCGAATTGTTTTGTATCAGCAATAATCGGCAACCAGGTATGGAGTTCAAGATGTACATTGGTAGCAGAAGATGGTGGTTAGTGGTAGACAAGGGCAAATACTCAAATTAAAATCACAGAGTATCTTAATTCAATACTCAGCCCGCTGAAGTACAGAAACAGTACTGCCTGTGCCTCAGCTGGTGAACATAAAATATGAGAAGTACTTGCGCTTTCTTTTTTCCTATGTACTAAAATTAATTTTAGCACTTTATAGAGTAGTTTATTTTATAAGGGTAGATTTTAAAAACTTACATAATTTAGTACATAAGTAGGATTCCGTCCACTTTGATATTCGATAGCATGTTATTTAGGCATTTTTTTTTAATATTATAGATTTTTAATTCTATTTTTTTGAATTCTTCATATTTATTCGCTATTTAGGTCTATTATATTTTTTTATTCTCGACATGACATGTTAGAACAGATTTTAAGATTGATAAAAATGATGCTCCATAGGCAAGATGTCCAGAGAGTAAGGTGGATGTGGCAGTATTTCATATTCAAGCTCTAACAATTTGTGTGACGTCACATGTGAGATATGTGACCAGACGTTGTGTTGCAACAAAATGGGCTCCTTCCGATTGTAAAAATATGGCTTCATTATTTCCAATTCCTGATGGCATTGCAATAATTTGCTCACAATACGAATTGGTATTAAAGGTTTCTTCAGGATTTAATAAGTTACAGCATATTAAACCAAATGAAGATCACTAATTGTAATTTTTTTTTTTTTTTTTTTTTTTTTTTTTGCCGAATTGGAGGATTTGTAAAATGTGCTAATACTCTTTTGTCGAGCTACTGTCTAGAACAAATAAGTGAAACACAAAATTGATAACGCTCGTTTTTCGACGTGGGCTTAATGTGGCTGGATCCTAACTATTATACTTTTTTACATTGCCAAAAGTTTTGAAGTGGTTGTCGACATTTGATTTTCTAAGGCCAAGTTCCCCTGCAAATTCTCGGACAGTTGTACTGGGGTTTTCTTCCTCCGAAGTCCGCAGAACATTGTTATCAAGAAAGAATTCCTACGACGACATTTCAATCATTAATACTGCTCTCAACTCAGGCAGTATTGATATTTCTGGACGTCAGGGTCGTTTCGCTCGAGTTTCACTTCAAAAAAATTATTCGAATATCAAGCGTAGACGTGTCAGTAAAAATGAATAATTTTTAAGCAACGAAATGCTACAGAAGTAAATAAACATTGTCATTTAGAAGAAAATTAATAATTGTTAACATTTATACAAATAAATAATCAAGTAAATGTAAGAAGTTTGTTAAATAGAGAAGAATTTTAAAGAAACCTCAAAATCCCAATTTTTTTTCGGAATACCCAACATTTATAATTTTATTTTACACAATTAGCTCCTAAGATTATTTTTTTTAATACTTTTGGTTTTATACATTTTTCTTTTTTTTATATCATCATAAATTATAATTAATTATATTTTTATTGTCTGTTGACCAGGCATATTATGTAATTCAACTGTACATATCTGTTATTCTTAAGTGCTATAATAAAATAGTTTTTTTTATTTTAAGTGAAACAATAGTGCGTTTCAGAGATGGTAACGTTCAACAACAATTCGCCTGGATATATAGCTTACCACAAGTGACAGGTGAGTTAGCCACTTCACAGGGGCTTCATTAGCCCTGTCTGTGTGCGTGTGTGCTGAGGGAATCGACCGACAAAGAGTAGCAAAAACTGACTGATCGTTATTCCAACTCCTCTAATCTACAACCGCTCTGCGCAAATATCATTCAGATTGATCGTAATGGCTTAACCAACCGAACCATTTCCTGATTCGACATTAAACAAAATAAGACTCTAAATAAATTAATATCTTGAAAAACTTTTGCATGAAAAACATCTCTCGGCACTTTAAAATTTATTAAACTGGGAATCCTGCAACACCACATATATTGAGGCTATGCTGAATCATTATAAGTCCATGAGCGAAATGTGTATGTATTTCTAAGTTGGCAGTCCCTCCCTCAATTTGTTCTTTGAAAATTATCTTAAGGATTGATGTGGTATGCTATGTACTCTAGCAACCCAGCGAAGTTGAGCAGCAGATCCAAATGGAATTTCTCCCAGTAAAAATAATATAATTGATATTAGATATAATATAGTTCACTTTTCTAAAAAAATTAAATCTGTAAGGCGAAAAATGTTCCAGCTTAACCATTCAATATCATCTCTTCGACTAAAAGCGATCATTTACCAAACTACTCTTCGACCGTCACTGTTGTATGTCTCATAACGTTTTCCACAATTAGCGAAATCAACGGAAAAGAGTCTCTAGTCATTAAAAACAGCATTCTATGAAGAATCACGAAAGGGACGAGATTCCAAAGAATAAAAACAAAAAAATTACATGAAGTGTTGAAAATACCAACATATAAAAAAAATGTTTGAGTGTGTAGAACCTAATGTTTTTAATCAACAAAATTTGAATCTGGCCATTTATTTAATCAAGCAAAACCCTCAGGAATACCTTAACGAAGTCAATAACTCAATAAATAAATAAATTAGTATAAGGTATAGTTAACATCTTAAGAAACAAACTAGAAGGTGAGCCCCATCACCTGAATTATTACTTAAAATGTTATTACTCTCCGCAAGTTACGTTTAAGAGATCTTACTCTTTAAAATGCATAACTGCAGAAAAAAGAAAACCTCCAAGCATTGAAGCTTTTAGAAAAGAAAATAAGGAGCTAAGACAAAAAAATCGATATTATTATGACAATATGAAATGAAACACCTTCAGAGATTTTAAAATAACATGATCCAAGGGATGAGGTGTTCAACCTCATTAAAAAGCTTTTTTTAACATAATCATTGATATGTGTATACATGAATAGTGGTTTAGTACAGCCCACTAGCTTCACTCTATTGGTAGTGAATTAGTAGTGTCCATATCACTACTCTACGATGTCAAAATGGTTGGCAGATGTGGCCGCTGCACCAATTTCGCCGTTCTTCTTTATGCAGGGCTTTGTTCACGGTCATTCAAAAGAGGAAAGAAAAGCTTTAATACTGTTCTGAAATAAAAAAAATATATAAATGTTTTTAAGGGGAAAATAATATTTAATCTTTTAGCTTTGAATTACACCCTATGATCTTTAAAACTTAAATCCGAATGTTTAAACGATCGCTGAACTATCCCTTACCATATTTACGTAGCAAAATAAATTGTAAAGTAGCGTTTTTAAATATTTTAATTTAAGCCTCTCTATGTTTATAAAATCATGCCTACTTGGTCAATAACGTTTACATATAAAATTCATTTTCGTCATTTAATGAATTTTTATTTCCTAAAAGGACAATCCGGTGTACATAGGGTTAACATAATTTGATGTTAGTAACCGCTAGTCTCACAGAGATGAACCATACCTAACCATCGGGCGTAGATGACCAGTTGTTTTACGCCCTAAAGCCGAACAAAACAAACAAATTTGATGTATGTATAGCGATGATGCCTTAGAAGAAATCACCGTCCGTAACAGGTTTGTTTAGTTAAAATTTGACATGGAAAACGCAAGAAAACGCTCTAATTTTTGAGTACCCACTTTAGAGAGACTGGGTGTTCTCCAGGTCTCCATACCTCAGGGTCACTCTACGGAAAGAGCAGAATAAATAATTTCTATTCAACTCAATATTACTGTTGAACAAATGCTCTACTCACTAGACCTTCCTCTATCCCCTTCACATATCATATATACGAAATAAACCATCAATAAAAAATATATAAAAAAGGAACATATTAAGTACACTTACAACCATATACAATAAAATTCGAAACTCTACCACCAATAATTAATTTAACGCAGTGTAGAATTCATGCTGCTTGATTGAAATATATTTTAAAAGGTAATTAAAAATTAGATTGAAATGACTGGATTAAATTATACTGAAGTCATCATTTAATTAATACCGTAACAGAATCGGAAATTCCAAGTATTAAAAAAAATTTCCCTTCTACATAAATTTTAACAAAAAATTCGTACCTGATCCTAATCAAGTTTCAGTATATTCCAATCATTATTTTTAATTGAATATTAAAAAGGCACCGTTTCACTCCCCGTATAATCCCATTATGTGAACAGAAATCATTGGTGACATTTTTAGTTTATTACAGATTCTAAATTACCATTAAAAAAAAATTCCTAACAACATGATTAAGGTTATTTCATTAGTTTTGTATACAATATAATGCAACGTGTACTTGTACGATAAATAATTAGGCAATAATGAGTTATACACTAATATAATAAGAGAAAATATTTTATTGGAAGGAATTGGTCCGGGTGGCGGTCATTAAATGAAACAACTAAATAGTTTCAACTATTTATTGTTGGCCAACGTTTTGACCCCCTTTGTGGGTCATCATCAGGGCTAAAAAGATACAAAAGAATATAATTTCATACATTATATAACCTATTTAGAAAGTCGGTATTAAAATATAACAGAAGAACTGTATATGTAAAAAAACTTAATTAAAATACAATGACCATAGTCCAATAATGAAAGTGTTATACAGAAAAAATAAAAATGTTCACTAAAAAAAATTTACACAGGTATCAATAATTTACATGAAATATAAAAATATGAAGTAGAGTGGAGGTACGTACCGCATAGTGGGAGAATGGAAACTAGGTACTGTTTGGTAGATGGGGGGTAGGTAGGATGGAAAATACGTAGGAAAAAAGGTAGAATGGAAAGTACGTACCGATTTATGGACAGGGTCTCACAAAAATGACTAAAATTCTTATTACTACCATACAAAGAATCAATGAAATTTAACTTATGATTATAATAATGATACAAGATAAAAAAAATTCTAATTTAATTCTTGAAATATCACCTATAAACGTTGGCAAACAATAAATAGTTGAAACTATTTAGTTGTTTCATTTAATGACCGCCACCCGAACTAATTCCTTCCAGTAATTCTCAACGGTCAACTAATTACATCCACAACGAAAATATTTTATTTATGTGCAAGTTAAAAACATTCATACGTTAAGAAATCGTATAATGGTTCCTATTAAAACACTCTATTTATTAAGCTTAAATACAAAAGTTATTTACAGAATTCATTCGTGTTTAACACTTTTTTACACAAACCATTAGCAACCATTTTTGTTATTTAAAGAAGTACATCTCTCTCAAAAGTTTGGGGGTCTAAATGAGGAGAGTGGAAGAAAAAGAAATATTATTGTCTAGGTGGTTATTGCGGATGGAATCAAAACCAACATTTTTAATGAAACAATACAGATCCTATATTTTCCCCAGATTTGAGGATCATAATGCATATTTATTGCATCGTTTTTTTCCCCAGATTTTATAGGTATTAAAACTCTCTTCAACCTTCTAAATACACTATATTTCAGTTTTCAAATAAAAGAAGTCATAAACATAAAAGAATATATTTATGTATAAGTGCATATGAAATTGGCAAAGCAGTCCATCGTTAAATTTTACGATTGATAAATCTACTTTATAAACATTATAAAAAACAGAAATAAATCTAGCACTAGATGGAGAAGAGTATCGGAGGATATCGACATCCACCCCCCGCCCCAAGGGACCAGAGGAGGGGGGTAAACAGGAGCTAAAGTGATGGCAGGAGAACGCTGTTGATCTCTTGGGACGTCCCTGACAGGAAGCAGGAGGCTGGAAAAGATTTCCTACAGTGCTGGAGGACCATATTCCAGAGATTTAGGTGATGTTTCCAGGAACTGGATCTAGTATTATTATTCTTGGAAATACTTTTATACATGTTATTTATAAATTTAATCTTCAATATAATATTATTTCTAAAAACTTGCGTACTGAATGGAAAAAACATAACTTGCATGATCCTGTACATAGGTGGCTACATTTAACTATCATAACCTCCATCTTTGATTTATTTGATTGAATATTAACATTTCTAGAAATTTGCTTTTTCCAACGTTTATATTACTTATATTTTAGGGATAATTTTTTTATGACAAGATTACAGAAAATTTATTTTTTTCGTTTAAAGAAAGCTAACTTGCAATGTATTTTACTTTAAACCTTCAGTAAAGAATGCCCTAAACGATAGCAAAATCCGTATCAATATTCGTCTCGTGGTTTAGAAGGAGTTTGCGAAAACTAATCGTGGTATCATTTTATATAGAGAGAGATTTCACAATTCCTGAGCTATCGCTGGAAATATTCACCTACCCGGACTCAGTGAGTCAAATGTTAGGCTCTAATTATGTTAAATTTTAATTTTTTTCTGACAGTAGCTGTTGTAGTCTGCTGAACCGCTGATAGATTTTTCATGGAGAGATCCAGTTTGGGTGGATTACAGATGCTTCCAGCCGTTTTAGGAAGTATCTATGCGAAAATCGGCAATCACATATTCTGAATCTGCATGACCCGACTTCTTGAGGTTCTGGAACTAGTTTTCCATTTTTACTTTCACGAAATTATATATAGTAAGGAAAAGTATTGCGATCGTGAAAATTTTCGAATGCCAGTTTTCAACGGAAATACACGTTTTAGGGTTCCCTGAGTCCAAATGAAGGTCAATACCAAGTCCCACAAAAATTGTGTGTGGTAACTCCCGGGCGAAAACAAAAAGTCCTGTGTAACTGAAATTTTATTTTCAAGACACCTATACGCCCAAGATGTTACAGCAATTTTTTTAAATAAATTCGGCTGACCGGAAGTGCTGCTTTTTACAATGCATTTTGTACTTTTTTATAATTTTCTCAAAAACGACTCGAACGATTTTGAATAAACTCGCTATATACAATAGATGTAAAATTAAATGGGCTTTAATATGATGTATGTTTCAGTTTGATTCAAATAGTATGACATGGCTTAAATGCCGATAATTTAAATTTTCCTTTTCGAAAGTACCTTCAAGTCTATAGATTCTATAAAAATAACTATATTATCTTGTTACCGTTGACAATTAACAGCTTAATATGCACGTTGAGCGAATTTGATGAACAACTAAAGGAGAAAACTGAACGACTATTTTTGTATGCATTTTTTGTGTTTTGGAACACAACAATAGTAATGAGATGTATAATATACCATTGGATAGGTAATGAGTTTAGATAAAATATTATAAGACACACGGAATTGTAAAGAGTAATGGAGAGTGGTGAAAAGCAGATAAAACTAACTGTTTTTTTGGGTTCCAAAAAAGGGAAATTCATGTTGACCGTGCTGCAACCTGGCGGCTGGTCAATGTAGCAGAGCACGTCAATTTTGTTTTTGAACAAAAGAACATTAATATAGAGGTATAATATACCGTTTGAAAGAGAAAGACTTTAGAAAATATATTATCTTATACACTAGCTTGTAAAATTGAATAAAGGATGACAAAAAAACGATAAAACTATCTGATTATTTTTAACACATGTTTCTATATTAATTCAATTAATTAATTCTTTAATGGTTTCACTCATTTTTATCTCCAATTGTATTTGGAAATTCTTTAATCGATTTTAAAATCGGAGGTAAGTGAAAGTCATGTGTTGCCCGCACCAGATTTTTCACAATTGTGTTTCACTGCTTCCAGTTTGGTTTATCTACTTTTCCACTTTCCCGCACAATCCAGTAGCAATGTAGCACCCATATTCCTGTTTCTTTTCTCAACGATTCTGTTCTGAGCGTGTTGGCTACTTGATAAGCTTTTTTGTTGCCATGCAATCCGCGTGTTGGGGGCCATGTTTATTTCAATAATAGAAAGTCAATTTAAATATTAATTTATTTGATATTATACCTTTACAAGTTCAAATTTTAATTAACAGCCGGCACGTTGCACGTGCTCCCGGTACAGTTTTCGATTTTCTACAAACGTAATATGTTCTCTACGCGAACAAGTAGATTATATTTTAGAAATACTTAAGAAAATTTTACATATATGGTGTCATAGTAATTATACTTATAAGGTTATTAAGCACAATTAAAGGTTCATAGGTTTCGAACGAATATTTCGCTGGACCGGTGTAAATTGACAGGGTTCAACTTAGTATCCAAAAAGTATTAATTTTAGAACAATATGATACTAACTCAAATATTGATTTATATTTGAAATCTGGAGTAGAACATTGATATTTGCCGAATTATTGTGGACCCCAAGAAACACTAAATCTATTTTTTATCATTATTAAACATCGTTAAACGCTAAATATCTGACTTACTTCCATATAAAAGAAAGTAAAAGTCCGAAGAAAAAGAAAACTAAGCTAGTAAGTAAACAAGTTCAAGAAAGATAAAAGAAAAATATATTAGATAAACCCTAAGACTATTTACTTTGTAATAAAATAAATCTAAGGTCGCAAGAGTTAGGAAACCTAAAGCTACAACAAAGAAAAAATTAAAATGAAAAAAGCCCTTCATGGAATCACATAAAAAAATAATAATCATATACTACAAACGGTATAATAATTGTTTAATGATTAATATACTATAATATCTCAAACCATTTATTTAAGAAAATATCATGGATTCTCAAGATACAGGTTTAAATTATTCGACTACATATACGGATGTTTGTATTCCATTACTCGAATCCCAGCATCCTAACTGCTATTTAACATCCAAGAAGAGCACATCAAGTGATTGTTTGATTGTTCAGCAGACAAACTAGGCTCCTAATTGAAAATACTTTTTTTTTTTTTTTTTTTTAATAGTGAAATAAAATAAACCTATTACTATTATTATGGATTTTTCATATTGGACTTTTTGAAAAGATAAACATTTTGCGACTTACTCTATCTAGCTAGCTAAGTCTTCACCACATCATCAGAAGGACCACTCAAGTTAAGCATCTTTTAAACTTGAAGTACATACTCCTACAGTCTGCTTAAGAAAACTTGACCTTCATCTAAAATGTCAACGAATATTATGTTGTTCGTTGACATACAAATATAACAATCAATAACATACAAATCCTTAAGAATCAAATTTTAATATCTAAAAATGTTTAATTTATCCTAAAATTTATTCTGTGAGTGTATTAAAAAATGACATTAATAGACTTTTTTCTTTAGGAAGCATTAATCAGTTATTCATTTCTTACATTATCAAATGTAATTTTAATATTTAACATTTTTTTTAATTTTAAGGATTTTTATGAGTTAATGAAAATTTATAAAATGTTTTACTTGAAAATAAAAATTAAATAACACTCAAAACGATGATAAATGAATATAAGAAGAATTATGACTCTATTCGAATAATATTTTAACTATTTTAACAAAGATATAAATTTCGAGTGATTAATTTATTGCCTAATGACAGATGTTGATGTTATAGACATAGTATTTACCACATATCATGAACATGAAGTAAAATAACATCAAAAGTAAAAGTAAAAAAACATCAAGTAAAACAAAACATTTAATTCATACATGCCCTAAATTGGACAGATTGTAATATAACACAATAAAGCATTGTTCCTAGCGAAAAAAAAAATCATACAAAAAAAATAATAAAATACAGTAACTCAATAAAGAAAAAAAAAATTACTTTATACATAAATAGAAACATTATTAAGAAGCAGTAACTGCCTAAAAAAAAATAAAACAATTACTTGAAATGACATGGAAAAAAAAAAATATTTATTTTAGGACCAAGTCCCCTTTGAACAAAAAATTATTGTTTAGCTAATTTTAAACAATATGTTATATCTCTAAGACTGTCCACCCGTGGGAGCCACCAACGATGCCATGGCAAAGGCTACACATGGATTTTGCAGGTCCCTACCAGGGATGTTACTTCTTAATCCTAGTAGATGCATTCTCGAAATGGTTAGAAGTAGTAGACTTACCTAAAATCACGACGCAAAGGACAATTACGGAACTCAGGAGCGTTTTTGCCAGATTTGGACTACCATTAATGCTGGTTACAGATAACGGGCCCCAATTTACATCTAAAGAATTTCAAAAGTTTCTGAAATCAAACGGAATACGCCACAAAAGAACAGCGCCATATCATCCATCTTTCAACGGTCAGGCTGAACGGTACGTCCAGGTAGTTAAGAAAGGGTTAAAGGCAATGGCGGCGGAAACTGGTGACATTTCCTTGAAGCTCAGTCGAATTCTGATGCAGGATAGGAATGCACCTCATAGTATAACTAATACGAGTCCAGCTTAAATTATATTTGGGAGAAAAATCAGAATTCGCTTGGATCTGCTAAAAGAGTCAGACGAGGAGGCCAGCAGGAAAAATTTAGCGGCAAGGAATTTCGAAATAGGTGACCAGGTTCAAATAAGGAACTATGATGGGACCAGAAAATGGAACTTTGGAAAAGTTTCGGCCAAAGGAAGTCTCCACTATTGGATAGATGTAGAAGGCCGGAAAAGAGAAAGAAGACACGTCGATCAAATGCGCAAAACTGATATAAGTGGGACTTCACAAGAAAAAAGTACAGTCCGTCTTTATGGTTGGCCATTTAAGCACCCACCGGAGAGAGGTGATGTCCGTCCAGATCGAGCACGAGATGAAGAGGGGAGAGATGATGTCCGTCTAGATCGAACGCAAGATAAGGAGGGGAGAGACGGATCTCTAATAACGTCAACCCGAGAAGAAGGAAATTCACCGAAGACACCAGCTTTGTATCGTACGACGAATAAAGAATGGAATGATGAGAACCCACCATTGACGAGATCTACGAGGCAGCGCAGGTCACCGGACTGGTTTCGTATGTGAGGGAGCCGATTAGCGAAGGAGGACTGTTATATCTCTAAGCACATGTGTTAATATCGATTATCGGAACATATGTTATAAACATTATTAGAATAAGTATTGAGGTTACGCATTGTTATTAAAATGTTCAAAACAAATAGTACGTTCTTTGATTCTTAAATATTAATGACATAACACAATATATTTCGATAATTCAATAAATCTATAAAAGTTTTATAGTTATATACACGTGGGGCACGCACTTATACATACAAATTTTTACACTATAAATACTATATTTATAATGGAACCGGAGATTGAGATTCAAACAGGTAATGGAAGAGTTGATGTTTGAAAGAAAATAAAGACGCGGTTTTAAGGAAAGAGATAGGCAAAGAATTCCAAAATGATGAGGAGCGAAAGGATTTGTGAAAGAACGCAGTTTTATGTGATGGGGTTTAAATATTGATTGATTGGGTTCTAGTATTTAACGAATGGGGATGTCAGAGCGGAGATTGAGGAGTTAATTAACAATGAAGTAAAATGAAAGTAATGTATAAATTACTTCGTAAATTACCAAACAAAATTAAGAAGCAGTAACCGACAAAAGCAGTATCTTTATACTTAATCAAAAAAAGAATATGATAAAATACAGTACCGAAATAAAGAAAAATAATACAATTATTTCATACATAAACAGAAACAAAATATAATAAAATAAAGTAACTGATTAAAGAAAAATAAAACAATTACTTCATACATAAAAATACAAAATAACAACTTACATAGAGAATAACAATAATAATCACCAGACTAGAAAAAATAAATCATAAAAAAAAAATACAAACAATTAAAAAAAAAAAAGGAGAAACTCTACAAAAATATATTAAAAAACAAAAAAAAAAAATTGTTTTCTATATTGTAGATTTCTTCACTATTTTACAGATATAATGAATGATTCGTATTCACCAATAGTAATTTTTTATTATAAATAAGTGTTTTATTTGAATAAAAAAAATCTAATAAATTCCATGAAACTCTACTAGCTTAGTTCAAAGCACTCCATGCCTATTTTTTGCGCTCTGTTTTCGTTCATCCTAAAACAAATTCCCAAATATCATTTTCCCCTTAATATCTCATGAACGGGTGAATTGTTTATCGAAACTTCAATGAATTGCTACCTATTAAGAGGTAGGCTTAAGCAGATACAAGGCATCATTTTCCGGCTTTTCCTCTAAAATCTCGTGATCGCGAGGATGAATTTTCACAATCCAAATGATTTTCCAAATATTTAGAGACAATTTAAATGAGAAACGGTTCAGAAGGTTTTCCGAATTTTCATAATCTTATCCTATATATTCAAAGTGTTATTGTACGTATAAAGGAGATATTAAATCCTTTATAAAATAAAATTATTTCAGCTCTGTTAAGGTCCTCAACGCTTCCGACTTTGTCACGAATGAACTCACCCATAATCATCTTATTGTTCCCCATAATGCTGATCATGCCCGAACCAGGTACTATCCCTATCAATACAAACTCCGTTCCCTCTCTGACAAACTTTTTTCTACCATTGCTTTCCCTTCAATTCATGATTATCCTTCGAGTAGTCTGAAAAGAAGATGGTCCTGAGACCCCCTGATTTATAATATGTTTTGGACGGCTAAAAATGGGTAGTTTCTTTACATATATATTAAGCCATTGTCTACGATATACTCACATTTACTCCAAATATATATATTAATAGAGTTTTAAATTAAATGAAAAAAAAAAAGGTTGATACTAAAAGGAAAAATTTAATATTTGAATTAAGAATCTTTTCTATGTATTCAAGGTCAGTCGTATATTTTTTAGAAACATAACATTATTAAACTATTAATACGTATCCCATGATAGCGTATCGACAGTTCGAAATACTTCGATATAAGAATATAAAACGATATACCTATGAAAATGGTAAGGGAAAGAAAATGAAAAATAAAAACCAATGGACAGCTTAAAACAAAGGCAAACCTTTTTCTTATAGATTAGAATTTCTTAAGATATTACAAAACTTTTATATATTCATTAATATACCAAGTAACAAATATTTACATTAATAAGTCATATTTACACGGTCGATACTAAGACATTTTTACACAATTTGAAGGGCCCTCTTAAGTCTCACACATCTTCAAAACCTGTATCAGAAAATTAGAGAAAAACCTTTGCGGTTTAGGGTGGTCTAGTCCATCATTGCACAACCACTGTCCTAGAAATAACAGATCGATTGTAAACTTGGTCCAAGACTTTTCTTAAATAGTAGTGGAACAGGTCTTTTTTGTCTTACATCAAAAATGCGAATTTTTATTAGATTATTATTACTTTCGGTTATCAAGACCAATCGTGAGGAATTGTTTTGTTTTTTCTCTAATGCACTTAAACTGGGGAGCCCGTGGCTGAGTGGCTAGCGCGCTAGTCTCTCATGCTACAGGTTCTGAGTTCGAATCCAAGTCCCGGCGGGGCTTTTATAAGGATTTGAAAAAATGTGGATTCACTCACAACCTCTCCCCCGGGTATATGAGACCCGTCAGCCAAAGGGTGCCACTCACAAAATTAGTCGTAGGGAGTGATGACCCTACACTAAAAAAATTGCATCGTGAAACGTGAGTGTAAACTCGCATGAGCTTACACCGCGAGGCCCAGGGCCTACACGGCCTGTCGCGCCACTGGAAGAAGAAGAATGCACTTAAACGAATATAATATTCAAAACCAATTTGTGAAAACCAGGAAATTGTCATATCTCAGACAGTTAAGACGACAAATTAGAAACCTAAAATTAAGAAAAAATATGCCAATATTCTGGTCGAAATTATATTCTCTACCTTCGGATCAACGATATTGGTCCAAAGATTTGTGATGTTTCGTATCCTGTCAGATTTCTAAACATTTATCACTTTTTATATAAAACTTTATCAAATATCGCAAAAAAAATAGGAGTGAATAAGACTATCAGTA
Source organism: Piezodorus guildinii (assembly GCA_023052935.1). Classification (NCBI taxonomy): domain Eukaryota; kingdom Metazoa; phylum Arthropoda; class Insecta; order Hemiptera; family Pentatomidae; genus Piezodorus; species Piezodorus guildinii. The sequence goes on from CM041294.1 coordinate 63,207,081, forward strand.
ATGATCTGACGAAGGCGATACTCAGAACTTGCACCCACCGCTGAAACAGAACAAGAAGGAAGAGGTAAACACCAATTAAATAAGAAAACAAGCTGAGTGAACAAAAGTTGAACAACAGCCCTAATTTAGATTGGAATGCATGCTCCGCGAGACGTTCTTTGTTCTCAACTTGTCTCCCTTTTATCCAATTATCCTTGCCCTTAATACCGGTGAAGGCCCCATAATTAATTCCTGCTTAGCGTTTCGGATATAGCGTCGGTTCGGAAGGCAATAATCTGAAATATCTCTAATACCAAAGAGGCAACAAATGGAAGCTTCAAGTGCTCCTTTACTGAATGCTCTGAATAATTTATCCAAAAATCGTGACTACAATGAACCGAATAGTTCGATTGGAGAGCCTAAACACCAGAGGGTCTGCAATTGATGTCCAGTGGTTTCGCGTGATGTCATAGTCGATCAACATTATTCCATATTCTGAAAGAAATTGTCACATAGAAACATTCTGTACGCATAACATATGAAAAATATATTTAAAGATTAAGAAGTGAAAAAAGATTTTCTTAACCATAAAACCATATAAAGAAGTTTTAGTTACGGACACAAGACCGAAGACTGATTCTGACTGATAATACGATGTGTTAATCAACTTACAAAAAAGTAACATGATATTTTTCTGGTATATTTTATATTTTTGTATATATATGATTGTTTTCTACGTTCGGAAGACTATTTTTTATTTTTCTATTAAAACTATGAAATAACAAGTAACAAATCATTAAATTATTGCTCTAACTACCCGAAAATACAAAAATAAATGTTATGAAAACCTAATAAAATAAGCAATTGCCTTAACAGACAAAGAGTATCTAAATGGAATAAAAACTATAGTATATAAAATATTATTAGAAACGTTTTTACCCAAAAAAATAATAAATAAAATCTGGTACAATGAAATTTTAAATGAATTAGTGACAAAAAACCTTAACATTATTAATGATAAATTGATCAATAATAAAAATGAACCAAAAATTGATAATAATATAAACCATTAAATAGTAAAACCTAAACAAAAAATTATAAAAGATTTTTACTAGAATAAAAACAATAATAGGTAATAATAATGATTCAATAGATACAGATATAATAATTGAAAGAAATAGAAAAATATGCCAAAATCAAAATATGCAATTCATACTCATCTATCCAAAGAAATTAAGAGAGCTCTTGTTAAGTATGATTACGACACACAAAATTAGGACTCCATAACCATAATAAACTAAGTAATCACTTATCAAACATTAAAGATCCCATTTTACCAAATTAAAATATATTTATGAATAAATTGTATAGATTGTGATAAGATATTTATAGAAGAAACCTCTAAAAAGATCACAACAGTGAAACAACACAGTAGTAATTGCAAAAATAGTAATAATATAAAACCACAGCATTGGCACAACACAATATTCAGCTTGAATCACCAATTTGATTTTAAAAACCTATAATTTCGAAAATAGAAAAACAATGGAATCTATATACATAAACAAAAATATAAAAGATACCATAAATTTTAAAACAGATCCAAAGCACCTTAATTCTCACTATGCAGATGAAATAGGGAAATAAAAAATGATATTTTTCATCTCAACTTAGTAGTGTAAAATCAGCAATATCGAGATAACGTAATACCACAAACCGTTACAGCTTTGTATCCTTGAAGGACGCAGAGGGTTCCCTAATCTTATATTCCTTTGATGCCTCGCTATATCAGCAACACGCTCAAAGCATGTTTGGTTTCTGTCAGGTAATAGATTGACGTGCACTACTTGTCAAATACAAGAGAACTCTTTGTAACAAAATACTTAGTGTATAAACGATTAGGAGAATAAAATCTTTAGAGAAGATAAGTTACTTATAACTTTCTTTATACATTATGACTTTCAACTTAATTTTATTATAATTCTATGTTACTGGCATTCTATAATGCCGCTCAGGTGCAAGATATACAGTCTGTCAACAAGAGCTTTTTTAAAGCTCAAGAACATGTAATGTACAAAATGCATGATTTAAAGTGGATCTACAGGTTAGTCGATTTTGTTGAAAAGTTCTGCGACATCTCAAACATACACGATTCAAAAATATGGAATTTCAGTTTAATACATCCCTTCGAGTTAAACTACTTACAAACATGCCCACAAAACCTTTTTGTGGAACTTGGTCATTTGGTCTAAACACATGTCGTAAAACATACTGGAATTCGTAGATTTAATGATTACAATACTTTCCTTAACTATATATCTCATAAAGTAAAAACCAAAAGAGGACTCAGTACACTATTTAAACTTTATTTCAAAGACAGTATAGAGTAAATAAATGAATAATAATCCTTTTTTTTTTTTTTTTTTTATAAAGTCAGAAGAGACTTTTTATATTTTTGCAGTAAATGTCATAAGAAATTGGATCTGCTCGAGAAATTGTTGTAAACATAAATAACTTACTTTAGACAATCATGCATATGTTTCCGTACCACCTACCTGAAAAAAACAAGCATAATGTTAGGAAAATAAAAGATGAGTATAATAATATATAATAATAGGCTTACCGAACCCGAAGGTTCGATGCCGATACCACTAAATTTTGTCTACATAGACTCGTCCAATGTTCACCGTTCAAGCCCAAGCCCCCGAGATCAACCATAGTGCAATCCTCCCATCGACGCTTCGGCCTACCTTCGGACGTCTACCAGTCGGATAAGCGAATACCAACTTTCTCGGAATCCGCTCCTCATCAAGCCCAACAACTTTACTCGCTCATTTGAGTCTCCGCGATGCTATCAACTCAATTATATTCACAGGATACAAGTTCCGCGTTGTGCAACCTTCTAAACTCCCCAGTGGCCTCATCTCTCTTCGGACCAAATATTTTACGCAGTACCTTATTTTCGAAAACCTTAAGCCGTTGTTCATCCTTCAAAGTAAGCAGCCACGTTTCACATCCGTACAGAACCGTCGGAAGAAAAATAGTTTTATAAATTTTAACCTTTAAGCTTTTAGATAGAAGCCGTGAACTAAGTAACTTAGCAACTGAATAATAACACGCATTTCCCACCTTTAACCGGGACTTTATTTCTTCCTGGATTTCATTTTTCTTGTTATAATTGATCCTAAATACCTGAATTTCTCTACGTGCTCAAAGTATGCCCTGATATATCAACATCACCAAGATCGACACCGTTTCCGCTACTAATCATATATTTCGTCTTATCGGTATTTAATTCGAGTCCTATTTCATTAACGGTTTTTATTAACACATTTGTATTTAGTTGTATGGTTTCCGTGTCTTCACCTAGCAGTACCAAATCATCGGCATACCCTAAAACCGGATTCCTGTCATCAAAAGATGAGTATAATACAAATTAATTGAAACAATCATATATTAAGTCAGCTAGTTCGCTAGAAGAATTTTAAGTAATAACAATATTCAACTATAAAGACTGTTCCATAAATAAAAAACTTTTAAACTTTTATTTTGGTGTTTTACCTATTTAAAAAAAAAAAAAACTCTATTAGTTTAGATCAGGCAAGATTTTTCTTCTGATATTCAGACACGTCAGGGAATTCTAATTCTTGTTTCTGAAAATTTTTATATTGAATTTATGTGGCTGCAATAGGAAATACTATGAAAAAAATTAATTTAATTGAGACCCTACGAGATCCGAAGCGACGGAATTAAGTTGTTTAAAACAGCCTTAAAACATATTATTAGGTTAAAACAATTAATTAAAATAATTGCAGTGATTTAAGACGTGCTAAATGAACTAATAAAAATGCATAAAATGAAGAAAACAATAAATTAATGGTGATATATTACAGGATTAGGTGCTTATGCTGTATAATTGGAAATATAGAACCTTTTGGAAGGAAATAAAAGGAAAGCTTATCGGTTTACAGAGGATATAGTACGTTTTAAAACGGAATGTGTTTTTAGTGGAATGAAATTAAATGTAGATTTAGTACCTTTTGTAACAATGCAAAAGTATTTTTATGTTTTTTAGATGAATCTGATGACGGATTTAGATACAATTAAATCAATAATATACAAATGTGTCAAAAAATCAATTCCCAAAAAAATGTCCTTTAGTACTTTTTGGAAATCAACGTCTCAATTGCCAAACCTGATATAGTAAAAATATTAACAAACCTTACCTAAACATCAACAACCGAAAATACAAAGTATAATTTGTTAATGATATCTTACTCTCTAGATGAACTCGTATTATCATTTAACTCAATAAACACATAACATAAGAAAAAATATTTAGAGGGAGAAAGAAATCTTTCTACCTCCAGATACTATTAAACGTCCATTTTAAGAACCGTTTCATATTTCACGTTAAAAATATATTTTTTCTCAACATTCAATTACCCCTAGGCCGCACGAAGGGAGTATTATTTTCCTGAGGACTCGTTTTTATTCCGTTATAACAGCGGGGTTAGGAAATAAGATCCCGGAGGAGCGGGATCAAGTTGCAGGATACCCGGCAGCATTCCCTTAATTAGGTGTGTTCCTCAGAATTCAATTTGCCGGTCTGCAGTTTAACGTGCTAACCGCTTCTGCCTCGAAGCATGCAAATAACGAAGGGAGGCCTGGTGTGTACACTACGCACCTTTTTTGAAATATTAGCTGGAAACTAAAGTTTAATTATAAACCAGTGACTGCTAACAAAACCAGACCAACCGTGCTAGCGTAATATATCAATGACATGAAAACTTTAAAACATTAAAATTCATACTAATAACCTTCAAACATGTTTGCGGTTTTCCTAGAATCTACTGCAACCAATTTAGAGTCTTGTTTAGTAATTGTTCAAGCCCATCCTTAGTTGTTGTTGTTTTTTATTATACTGTTTTATTTATACCTTTAAAATTAGTTTTACATTCTTCTTCTTCCTGAGGCGCGACAGGCCGAACACTCACGTTTCTCGATGTAGTTTTGGAGTGTGAGGTCAATACGCCTAATTTTGAGAGTGGCCACCATTTGGCTGATTAGTCTCTGATATCCGAGGGAGAGGCTGTGAGTGAGTCCCCGTTTAATTAAATAATTTTACATTAATTATATTTAATATAAGATCATCAAGGTTGTATTGCTATTTACAATAGTAACAATATAATTGTTTATAAGCGGAAGGATTATCTTCCCCTCCACTCAGCCGCTCTGTTCTCGCTCAGTCTTTGTCCCAGCAAGACCTCATTCTTAGTGCAGTGCGCGTTTTTATTTCACAATAAATATCGACATTGAAGCTAAGCCAGCCGGGCTAAACCTGCTATACTCGTATATCGCTCAACCTACAATATATCGTCAAGGAGATCTTTTTTTACTTAACAGCAAGGAAGCCACCATCAAGGTGTGCCAACCGTCTTGTTCTATTGGCATTTTTTTTTTACATTCACTTACTATATATAGTAAGGGGAAGTATTGCGATCGTGAAAATTTTCGAATTCCAGTTTTCAACGGAAATACACGTTTTAGGGTCTCCTGAGTCCAAATAACCAAGTTCCGCAAAAAGGTCTGTGTGTGTGTCTGTGTGTGTGTGTGTGTGTGTGTGGTAACTCCCGGGTGGAAACGGTAGGTCCTATGAAACTGAAATTTCATATTTAAGACAACTATACGCCCGAGACGTGACAAAACTTTTTTCATCAAAATGAGCTTACCAGAAGAGGCACTTTATACTATGCATTTTGCACCTTTTTTCGATTTTCTCGAAAACGGTACCGACGAATTTGATTAAACTCGCTATATCGATGTAAAATTTAATAGGCTTTAATATCATGTAGGTTTTATTTGGATAAAAATGGTCTGACAGGGCTTAAATGCCGATATTTTAAATTTTCTTCCCCTAATGTACCTTTAATTTTGTAGATTCAATAATAATAACTATATTATCTTGTTAACGCTGATGAAAAACAGGTAAATATATAAATTGAATAACTGTGGATGTAATTAGTTGACCGTTGAGAATTACTGGAAGGAATTAGTCCGGGTGGCGGTCATTAAATGAAACAACTAAATAGTTTCAACTATTTTATTGTTTGCCAACGTTTCGACCCCCTTTGTGGGTCATCATCAGGGCGCATGGTGGGAGAATGGAAAACCCACCATGCATTCCATTCTCCCACCATGCGCCCTGATGATGACCCACAAAGGGGGTCGAAACGTTGGCAAACAATAAAATAGTTGAAACTATTTAGTTGTTTCATTTAATGACCGCCACCCGGACTAATTCCTTCCAATAAATTGAATAAATTCGATACCCAACTAAAGGAGAAAACTGAAAAAAAAAAAATTTTAATGCAATTTTTCGTTTTTGAACATAAGAGCAGTAATATACATGAATGATATACCGTTGGAAAGCTAAAGATTTTAGAAAAAATATCATCTCATACACAAACTTTTAAAAGTTAATGGAGAGTGATGAAAAGAAGATAAAACTAACTGATTATTTAAGATAATAATATAATAGATTTTTTAATAAAACACATGCTTCTATATAAATTGAATTTGATTAATTCCTTAATAATTTCACGTATTTTTATCTCTAACTGTATTTGAAAATTCTTTCATTGATTTTAAAAATGGTGGTAAGTGAAAGTCGTGTGTTGCCCGCACCAGATTTTTTTAATATTTTTTTAATGTTTTCTCTTTCATTTAATGTTTAAGTGTTTTTAATTTAATTAAATTTCTATTTTTATTAGAACCATTTATGTGAAGTTTATTTTCTCTTTTTGTTTCTAAGTATGGATTTAATTTTATGTTATACTTATTATATTTTAAGTATATATCGACATTTTTCGACCTTATTTTTTTCCTTTAATTATAAATTAATTTATAAAATTTATAACCTTTGAATCAGCGCATATTTAAGGGTCGTGATGGATATTTTGATACAGCCCTTTCCCCTACAGTACTTATTTGAATTCGCAAATCTAGGCCAACTGACGAGAATGGACCTGACAAACTAAAATTAATTAAATTCACTCTCCGCCACTAGAGTTTAACCCTAAGGTGCAAGATGATCCACCTAAGGGTGGGTCCTCCTACCCCAGGGTAGTTCTACGGATAGGATAACATAATAAATAATTATGCTTCCATACCCGGTTACGAATCAAGGACGCGAAGTTTACTAGTACAGTGACCTATCAACTGGAACACCTCGCTCTTTTGGCATTATCAGACAAATCCCAGATTCTACTGATTGACACTGTTAGTATCACTTTTTCCCGCAGCATAGAGACAACATAACGGATGACCACTTTCTCCTTCCATTGTTATCTAATTTTCCTTTAGCTCGATTGCCGATTATTCTTCCTTCGAAGACTTTCTTTAACGTCTGGCGACTTAGAACAAATTCCGAAATAAGAGGAATACATAGTAATGCAAACATCGTCATGTTTAAAAGGATTGGAAACTTTTACGTTGGGTAGTTCTTATCGCTCATAAGAATAACGACCAGGTTCCAAAGAAACTTTTGGAAGAATGGATACATGGTAGGAAAAAGAGTTGGAGGATCGAGAATACGGTGGACCGACGGAGTGACTGGAGGATGCTTGGTCCATCTTAGGAGTGAGGAACTAGAGGGCAGTGACGACAAACCGAGGCCTTGACTCATTACTGAGTTGTAGTTGCCGGAACAAGAAGAAGACTTTCTTCCATTTAGTAATCATATGGCGTTCTGTTTCAGGCAACTCCTTGCTGCGTTTGATAGGTGATGGTCGTTATAGAGGTCGTATGTACGAAAATTCATCAGAGCACTCATCATTCGAACTTGTAAAGCTTGTCACATCTAATTAAGTAACAACAGACCTAATAAACGTTTTTATCAATGAACTTTATATTTCCTTAATGTTAAATCGCTAGATCTCGTTAACTACATCTTATTTGAACAAAATTATTAATAATTTTAGTATAACATATTTTCAAAAAATGGAATCAACTATTACTAGGCCGCTAGCACCAGAACATAAAATATCGTTAAACAAAAAAGGCAAGAGATTTATTTTGAAGTGTTTCCCGTGGACTTACTCATGGCCAGTAAAAACACGACAGGTGTTGCCAGCAAGCTGCTATTAAACCACAATGGGTGTAAGGTAAGGGCCATGGAGGTGAGCACAGGTGCTGGGTTTGCTCAAACTGCTAAACACGTTCTTAATGGGGGCCTAGTACATGGCTCTATAGCTACGATCATCTCAGGATATTGCGTCTATTAACCTTGATTAGGTATATATCCAACTTAATGAAACAAGCTCTCATCAACGTTCAAGTGTAAACAAGAAAGTCTAAGGGGACTAGGTAAGTGCAAGTGGTACAAAAGTCTAAAAAAATATAATAAAATAAACAGCTGTACCTTTACAGCCCATATTGGCCCTCGGGTTCAGTAGTTATAAGAGATCCGTATTGTTTGACGCCTAACTACCATGCAAGAAGATGATTAGGTCTACATCACGCATGGTCGACAGGTTTTTCCCCAATTTTGGGAACCAACATTGTAGAGCCTGGGTGTGCCCCAGGATGGTCTCCATACGGCTGAAATAACGGAATAAATAATTCTACCTTTGCCATGATTCGAACCTTGGACCTAGAGAACAGTAACCTAATGCTCTATCCACTAGACCACGCCGCACAGTGGGAAAAATTTAATGGCCAAAATTCTATATCTTTTGATCTAATAAAATAAATTAAAAATTCTTTTTCATTTATTAATAGAAAATGTCCTTTATTAGTGAATGTAAATAATTACAGTCATTACATCTTTTAATTATTTTTCAAATATACTGATTTCATACATTTTTTTCTATTTGATCAATTTACTCTATATGGGAGCATTCTAATCGACAGAAATGATCTGTTATCTGCTTCTATAGAATTCTCTGCGTTTATAATTGCCTTACTCAGGAATTTATAAGGAATTGTTTGTTTAAAGGCAAAATATCGACAAATTTAACTTAGCAACATAATATATTTTCGATACTTAATTTATTTATTTTTATTTAATCCTCCACTCTTCTACCGCCAACGGTGTGACCACCCTTTTTATAGAGGTTAATCCATAAATCTCTCTCCAGTACCAATCTTCTTCTTCTCCATTCCAGGCCCCTTCTGTCAAAGGCTTCCTGAATCGCGCGTTCCCAAGTCTTCCTCGGTCTTCCTCTTGGTCTTAGACCTTCCACTCTTGTCTCATATACAGCCTTTGCTACTCGATTTTCTGTCATTCTGGAAACATACTTATCCTGTGAATATTTATTCTAATGGAACAAAGAAAACACAAATTAACAAATATGAGGAATATTTTAGGATTTCGCCTAAATTAATATATAAAAATATGACGTCAAATCTTTAAACCGATATAACACTGAACGATCGCATTTGATTCACATTTCTTTACCTTTAACATATACAAGGAGTAAAAAAAATTAAAATAAACAATATATATGTATTGTTAATACATATTTAGTGTGGAAGTTATGATTATGGTAATTCTAATTATGCTTGTATCTTCGGACTCTAATGTCCTCTTTGAGAATGTGTCCAAAAACTAACGAATCACATTAGGACTGGCCTGAATAATCATAACAATTATAATTACCGTAATAAATATATTTCAACAATAGGTATACATTGTTTATTTTAATCGTTTTTTACACCATGTATATGTTAAAGATATAGAAATGTGAATATTATGATTTTTTAGAAATTCCAAGCACATCATTTCATACATGTTCAGTAACGGACAATAACACTTTAGCAGGCATTGAAGTAATGAATAAGAGAGACAAAAAATAATTCCATGGAGCTTTATTTTGGCTTTCATTACACCTCATGTATTGAAATGTCTTGAAATGTCTTTAAAAATATTTTAAAAAATATTGTTCATATACAAGGTTAAAAAAAATAAAAATAAATAGAATTCAAAAATTGATTAAATTTTGTATGGGAAACATTTGGTTTTAGTTTTTATTTAATGATGTAGCGAGATAGTACTAAAATACCACGATACAATTTGATCGATCAAATGCGATCGATCAGTGTTATATCGATTTAAAGATTTGACGTCATATTTTTAAATATTAATTTAGGCGAAATCCAAAAATATTCCTCATATTTCATTATGTGTCTTTTCTTTGTTCCATGGAATAAAAAAAAAAATTATTCACAGGATAAGTATCGAAAATATATTATGTTGTTAAGTTAATTTGTCGATTTGTTGCCTTTAAACAATAATTACTTATAAATTCTGTATACGTCGAAAATTCCTGTGTAAAGCAATTATAAACGCCTAAAACTCTATAGAAGCAGATAATAGATCATTTCTGTCGATTCGAATGCTCCTATATAGAGTAAATTGATCAAATACAAAAAAATGTATGGAATCAGGGACTTTGAAAAATAATTAAAAATATTGAAAAATGTAACGACAGTATTTTTTTACATTCACTAATAAAGGACATTCTCTACTCATAAGTGAAAAAATAATTTATAATTTATCTTGATTAGATCAAAAGTTATAGAATTTTGGCCGCTAAATCGTGAATTTTCCCACTGAGTGCCGCTTCCGGTACAAAACTCTATCATCCCCCTCTGATATTACATATTTAAGTTACGAATGGATCTGAAATTTTATTATAGCTACTTTACTAATTTGTCAGAATTTATTAACAGAAAGCGCCATTTTAAACTGTGTATATTAAAGCTTTATAGCAAATCATTCCATCTACAATTCAATTAGAAACCATCTACTTTTAGAAACAATTTTTAGTTTTCATGATTACCTGGTTTTAGAGAGATGAATCTGGATCGCTGGACCATAAGATAGCGTTTTAATGTTTAAATATATATTAAATGAAATATTTACTATTCTACATTTGCGAATTAAATACAATTTTAATACATTTTTTTTTTAATTCTGTAACTATTTCTTTGTTTTGAAGGTGGTTTCGACTAGAGACTGGGATGTAATTCCCAGGAAGCGGGCTCAGTAGGTTTATAAAAAATTCAGGCGAAAGCGGAAAGTGTTTTCCCATCCTTAGACTGCAGGAGGCGGGCGGCAAAGACCCCAGTTCAAACACAAGGCATCTTTTCACGGGGCACGTGAGTTTCATAAATATTGCACAGAATATTTATCTCCATGGTAACGAACATGTATAACGTTTTCGTTCCCTAAACTGATATTTTAGGACGTCTGTCACTTCTCTTACTGGAGAAATGGATTGATTTAGTTTAGTATTTATTTGTTAAAATCCATCAATTATATAATTCTAATCAATTATATAAGTCTGACCTAAAAAAGAAAGCCAGGCAACTCCGTTCTTTCAAATACAAAAAGAACTAGCAATTCTGAAGCGTTAGATTGATTTCAGGAAGAGAAGAGAATGAAATCAATTTTATTTATATTTTTAGTTAGAATCGCATCCATAAAATGTCTGAAAAGTCGTTGAAATATTCTTTAAGTAATAAAAAAAAAAATAAAAATAAATTGATAGTTATTATATTGAACAGGACAAGAAAAAACGGTGTATTTTTTTATGATTCATGTTATGAGAATTTGTCATCATATTTCTTTACTTCATAAGCAGATGATTAATTTCATTAGTGTTTTTTTTTATTATTATTTAATGAGATTTACAAATGTATTACTTAATACATCAAGTAAATAGGCTGCCAGTTAAAATAAATGAAGAGTAAATGCCCATTGGCAGCACTTTACTAGGTAATTTAAACTAGAAGATTTGAAGCCATCTTCCCTTGAAAATGGCAAAATGCCGAAACGTAGGGAGAAGAAAATAAGAAATTAAATAAGTTGAATGTAAATGTATCATTTTAATAAAAAGAACCTAACAATACATTTATTCATGTTGTTGTTGTTGTTTTGGTTTTTAGGGCAAAAAACTGCGAGTGGTTATTATTGCCCAAAACATCTTCAGAAGACGATTAACTTACCTATGATAAATAGAAAATAAAAAAATAAAATAAAAAAAAATAATAATAAAAATAATAATAAAATAAACAAATAAATAAATAAAAAAAATAACAAAAAAATAATAAAATAAATAAAAAAATAAATAATAATAATAATAAAAAAATAAAAATTATAATCAATAAATAAAAAATAAGACAAATAAATAAAAATTGTGAGTAAAATATCAAAAATTGCGTAAAATAGCCTGAATGTATTAAATGAGGTGATATAAACTAATGTTCTTCACCAATTGAATGACACCATCGCCGGCCCGATCACTATCGCTCAATGCCTCCGAGACTTTACGTGGTACGCAACATTTTTCAAATTCCCTACTATAACGAGGACACTCTTCAAAAATATGACTTACTGTGAGAGCCACTTTACACAGTTGACATTTATTCATTTAAACAACTTTTAATTGTAATAAACATTAATTGTTAAGAAACTTCATTAATAAATTTGTAAGATTTTCCTTAAAAGGTTATTTTATAATTAGTATGTATTGTATTTTCTTTTATTTGATTATTAATTTGTCTACGACAATAATTAAAAGTAGAGTTTTACACCATCGTATATCCTTCTGTGAAGGCTTATGCTGTACAAGATTATGTAAATGAAGGTACGTTAAAAATTAATTAATTTTTCTTAGACATCTGGATCAATCTTCCTCCCCGAAAACTTTCAAGAGAACGTGAACGTTTTATAAAATTATTTATTAAATAATTTTATTACAATTGTGCAAGTATCAAGGAGGATAAGTTTGCTAACTTTAGGTTAAGCTCTCGACTTTAAGATGATGTTCTTCTATAACCTATTTGTACTTATCGTATTAAAGATATTCAATGAAATAATTATTCCATTTTTTTTACGGTGACTTTTTTATCCCTAACTAACTTACAATATTTCGGGACAGACATACATAGATACAAACATACATATATATATATATATATATATATATATATATATATATATATATATATATATATATATATACAAAAAAAAATCTGTACCACTTCAAACCATTTACTATTGTATGATTAGAATATGATCACTTTGGTGAATATTGACTAACTAATTTAGCACAGATATACTATTTTTTTATTCATTTAACGTACCTTCATAGTACTGTGATTAAATGGAACATCGCGGGTCCTATATTATGAATATCTAGATTTAATAATGACAATGATCTTTAGCAAGTACCTTACATTGCACAGGCATAGTGGTCATGACTATTTTACACCTCACATTGAAGGGTGGCATAACCAAGGATTTTCTGCTGCCTTTGAAGTAATCCTAGGGCCATCCGCCAGGTTTGAACTTATAGAATATAGCTGTATCCTTTTTAAGTATATTTTTTAATATAAGGAAAAATAACTATATTTACAAATTAAAAACAAATTTGTATGCAGATTTTTTTTTTAAACCTGTGTATAACGCTTTGAATGTACAATCAATTTAAGGTCGCGTATGCACAAAAACACAAAAATCAATTTTTTTTTTTATTCCGATTTTCGGTTACCCACTATATAAATGTGGTTTGATCCTGCTTTCACAGAATAAATAACTATCATACCTCAACTGGGCTCAATCAGCTAGTTAATTTTATTTTTCTTTTGGTAAATCCACCATACAAATACAGTTGATCATTGTTCAATGTACAAAGCCATATATCACCTTAAAAAAGTAATAAAACTGATAAAATGATTGTAAAAATTATAATAAAATATTTGCACAAATATCTTACGAAAACGAACAGTTAGACAAAGAAAAAAAAGTATTTCTTTTTAAATGGCATGTGCTTTTGCTTCTGACTGATTTTAAAATGAATGATTAAAATACAAAGGTATTTTCTTACAATAGTAAGACATATATACACTTTTGTGCTCAAAAAAAGAAAGAAAAGAAGAATAAAAACAATAGTCATGCAACAGTCGAAGTGTATCGTAATAGTAATGACTCAATTTGCTTCCTAGGGAGAACCCAATCCGCTACTGAGCATTATCCTATGGTAAGCTATTATCTCAGTAATTATTACTTACTAAACTTTTATAATTGTTTGCATTTGTTATACTCTTGAAGTATTTAAAGGTAAATGATAATTGTAACCATTTATTATAATTAATTCATTCATGTACATAATTTAAATGAATGTCAACATTTTTTGATACATCCAAACGGAGCAGAAAAAGAGTTTTCTGGCAAAAAAAAAAAAAAAAATCACTAAGCTATCAGACCGTAGATCAAAGGAGGAAACAGGGTGACGACAATCAAAGATGTGAGAAGCTCTCAAGCGGAAGGGACCATAACTGATGATGGGGGCATTGTTGGAGGAGCGGCGGTGTAAGTAATCACAATGACAACCAAATTCCTCAAGACTGATGTTCCGAATCTTATATAATGGCCACCATCTTTCCAATCTGACGTGGCAATATTTGTCAACGCTTCTAATCTGTTTGTCTACGTCTGCAGGGGATCTCCTTCCGGGAGTGTGGGATTCCTATTTCAACAGATTGCGAGAAAAGTTTGAGAAAGGAGACTCGGAAACCTTAAATGTCTGTATATATGTTAGCTATCTATCCAGACGATTTTGTCATAATCTTAATAAAAAATCATCACAAAAAGTTTACTTATCTGAGAGATTTTAAAAGTTTATATATATATATATATATATATATATATATATATATATATATATATATATATAAATTTAAAGTGAAAATTTTCGAATTCCAGTTTTCAACGGAAATACACGTTTTTAGGGTCCCCTGAGTCCAAATAACCAAGTCCCGAAAAAAGGTCTGTGTGTGTGTGTGTGTGGTAACTCCCGGGCGGAAACGGTAAGTCTTATGAAACTGAAATTTCATATTTTAGACATCTATACGCCCGAGACGTGACAAAACTTTTTTCATCAAAATGAGCCTACCAGAAGAGGCACTTTATACTATGCATTTTGCACCTTTTTTCGATTTTCTCAAAAACGGTTCCGACGATTTTGATTAAACCCGCTATATAGATGTAAAATTTAATGGGCTTTAATATCATGTATGTTTTATTTAGATAAAAATGGTCTGACAGGGCTTTAATGCCGATCTATTCTCGAAACGTCGCATAGATAAAATTGTTTATTCATTGACTGAAACCTAAGAACAACACAAACTTTTTTGTATATATATATACTTTATATATATATATATATATATTTTTTTTTTTTTTTTTTTTTTTTTCTAAGCCCCTTATTTTCTCTTCTAAGCTCCTGCAATGCTGCAATGCTGGTAAGTTTATCTTACTTTCACTTACCTATATATGAAATGTATAGTAAAGGAAATTAGATGAGGAAGATGGTTGGGGGTGCGGTCATAAACTAAAAACACACATTTAAAATAAGTGTTATTTTAATTATGTGCCGACGTTTCGGCCTACAATGTGGGCCTTCATCAGGGTTGACTAGACCTGAAGACGTTGCCTAAAGGAGTCAGAAGAAGGTACACTAGCGAACCTAGTGAAAATGACACTCCTTTAGGCAACGTCTTCAGGTCTAGTCAACCCTGATGAAGGCCAACATTGTAGGCCGAAACGTCGGCACATAATTAAAATAACACTTATTTCAAATGTGTGTTTTTAATTTATGACCGCACCCCCAACCATCTTCCTCATCTAATTTCTCAACGGTCAACAAAACTCCATCATTATAGTAAAGGAAAGTATTGGGATCGTGAAAATTTTCGAATTCCAGTTTTCAACGAAAATACACGTTTTAGGGTCCCCTGAGTTCAAATTAGCAAGTCCGAAAAAAAAGTCTGTGTGTCGTAAGTTAGCACGAAAATGAAAAGTCGTACGAAATTGAAATTTCATATTGAAGACAACTATAAGCCCGAGATGTTACATAAACTTTTTTTACAAAAATCGACTGACCGGTAGTGATGCTTTGATCCGTGCATTTTGAATTTATTTTACGTTTTTCTGAAAAATGGCTCTAATGATTTTGATTTAACTTGATGTATCGATGTGAAATCGAATGGGCTTTAGTAGTGAGCGAGTTACCCACTACTTCAGTTTTATGCTCATACGTTCTTTAAATCAAGCAATACACTTGCGAAGTCAGAGGCCGTAAAAGAAATACAAAGGAACTATAAAAGAATACACCGAGAAGAAGTGTTGCACGTTTTCTATAGTATAGCCTTCAAGCTGTCAAAACCCCATCTTCCATGTCCAATCTGCAATCTCTCAATGTAGGTCTTATTCCGATTGAAATAGTCTGACAGGGATAAAATGCTGATATTTCAAATTTTCCTCCTCTACTGTATCATTAATTTTGTAGATTCTAAAAAAATAACTATATCATCTAGTTTGAATGGATAAAAAACGGATAAATATGTAAGTTGAACGAATTCGATATCGAACTGAAGAGGAAAGAGCAAAAATGTTTAGTTCTCATGACAAAAGAATAGTAATATAGACGTATAATAAGCTAAAGCGCTGATAAGCTATAATAAAATATTATTTTATACACAAAGTTGTAAAAAGTAATGGAGAGTGATGAAAAGGAAACTAACTAGCTGATTGTTGTAGATAATAATATGATATACTATTTAATAAAGCACATGTTACTATTGAAGCCCAAAGTAATTAATGGTTTCATCTTTTTCTTAAATTGATTTTAACAACGGAGGTAAGTGAAAATCGTGTGTTGCGCGAACCAGATTTTTTTCATCTCCAACTGTATTTAAAAATTGTTTTCGTCTCCTCAAGTTAGACTTCAATTTCGTACAACTTATATATAGCATTTCCAAGTCAATTGTAACCTTTTCCAAGTCAAATGTAACTTTTTCCAAGTCAAATGTAACCTTTTCCAAGTCAAATGTAACCCTTTCCATTTCAAATGTCACCTTTTCCAAGTCAAATGTCACCTTTTCCATTTCAAATGTTACCTTTTCCAAGTCAAATGTCACCTTTTTCTTCACTTCTAGCCTTAAATATTCCGTTTTATTTATTTATTTATTGAAAAATAATTAGTTTAATTGACATTATGACTTTTTTAATAATTTTGGCATATAATAATTGATATTTTTGTTGGGTCTCTTAGATATTTGATATCAAGTTCTGTTTTTTACTAGCTAATATTTAAAAAAAATTAATTATCGTCTATTTAGTTTTAAGATAGTTGTTGATTTTGAGTTTTTTAGAGGGGAGGGGTAGTTTTTTTGAATAATTAATGTGTTTTCGAGTATTATAATTAAATTTTTCGAGCTGTATTTTTTATCGCTCGCGTGCATTTTAACTCGCATTAAATTTTAATGTTTTTTATTGATATAGGGATTAATTAATGTGCTTACGGGTGGTTATGATTACGTTTTTTGAGCTGTATCTTTTATCGGTCATGCGTATTTCAACTCATATTTACTTTTAATGTTTTTTATTGATATAGGGATTAATTATTTTGATTTCGGGTGGTTATCATAAGGTTTTTCGAGCTGTATTTTTTTCGCTCGCGATAATTTTAACTAAAATTTACTTTTTATGTGTGTTTATTGATATAGGGATTAATTAATGTGCTTTCAGGTGGTTATGATTACGTTTTTCGAGCTGTATTTTTTATCGCTCGCGTGCATTTTAACTCGCATTAAATTTTAATGTTTTTTATTGATATAGGGATTAATTAATGTGCTTTCGGGTGGTTATCATAAGGTTTTTCGAGCTGTATTTTTTTCGCTCGCGCTTATTTTAACTAAAATTTACTTTTTATGTGTTTTATTGATATAGGGATTAATTAATGTGCTTTCGGGTGGTTATGATTACGTTTTTCGAGCTGTATTTTTTATCGCTCATGCGTATTTCAACTCGCATTTACTTTTAATGTTTTTTAGTGATATAGGGATTAATTATTTTGCTTTCGGGTGGTTATGATTACGTTTTTTCGAGCTGTATTTTTTTCGCTCGCGCTTATTTTAACTAAAATTTACTTTTTATGTGTTTTATTGATATAGGTGTTGAAAATTGTGTTTTCGGGTCCTATAATTATGTTTTTTTAGTTTTATTTATTTATCGCTCCCGCGCATTTTAACGTGAATTTACTTTTAATGTTTATTATTTATATAGAGACAATTAATGTGCTTTTGGGTGGTTATGATTACGTTTTTGAGCTGTATCTTTTATCGCTTATGCGTATTTCAATTCGGATTTACTTTTGATATTTTTTTATTGTTATAGACGTTTGTAATTATCTTTTCGGGTCTTGTGATTACGTTGTTTAAGCCGTTTTTATTGTCGCTTGCTCTCATTTAAACTTGCATTTGCAGTGGTCTTTCTTTGTTTTTGTTTTAGGGGATTCTCATAACGTGTTTTGAACTTTATTCTTTTATGCGCTTGGGAATTTCTACAAACCGTAGGTATTATGTTATAATATGATGTAAAAATTTTATTTATTGTTTTTTTGCAGGATCTGATTACATTTTTGATTTGGACGTTACATCGCGATTGCGCATTCTTCTATATCACTTTTCATTTAAGTTAAAATGTGCACTAGCTATAAATAAATGTCATAAGCTCTATTAGTATTCCTGAAAACACTATAAACGATCCCTCTATCGAATATTTATGAGATAGAAACAGTAACTTAAAATGAGTAAAAGCGATAACAAATTTGGTTCAAATAATGTTATCAGAACACCCGAAAATAGAATAAACGATTCCTCAATTAAATTATCAAATAATTGTAAGACCAAGTTAGGATCCTTTACAAAAGATTTAGTTAAAAATTACTCAGGACGCTAGAAAAGGAACTATAACTAATCCTTTAATAAAATAATAATAATAAAAAAAAAAAAAAAAAACCTAAACGATTTATATTCCAGCAACCTTATAATGAGAACCCAGAACAAAACAATCAATCCCAATATCAATAAAAAAATATCAAAAATAAAGGCGAGTTGAAATCCGCACGAGTGATAAAAAAAAAGCTTTTAAACATTTTCATAACCCCGCGAAAACACAAGGATAGATCCCTATAAAAATAAAAAGATTAAAAGTAAATAGAAGTTGAAATACGCATGAGCGATAAAAAATACAGCTCAAAAAATGTAATCATAACCACCCGAAAGCACATTAATTAATCTCTATATCAATAAAACACATAAAAAGTAAATTTTAGTTAAAATAAGCGCGAGCGAAAAAAATACAGCTCGAAAAACGTAATCATAACCACCCGAATGCAAAATAATTAATCCCTATATCAATAAAAAACATTAAAAGTAAATGCGAGTTGAAATACGCATGAGCGATAAAAAATACAGCTCGAAAAACGTAATCATAACCACCCGAAAGCACATTAATTAATCCCTATATCAATAAAACACATAAAAAGTAAATTTTAGTTAAAATAAGCGCGAGCGAAAAAAATACAGCTCGAAAAACCTTATGATAACCACCCGAAAGCACATTAATTAATCCCTATATCAATAAAAAACATTAAAATTTAATGCGAGTTAAAATGCACGCGAGCGATAAAAAATACAGCTCGAAAAACGTAATCATAACCACCTGAAAGCACATTAATTAATCCCTATATCAATAAACACACATAAAAAGTAAATTTTAGTTAAAATTATCGCGAGCGAAAAAAATACAGCTCGAAAAACCTTATGATAACCACCCGAAATCAAAATAATTAATCCCTATATCAATAAAAAACATTAAAAGTAAATATGAGTTGAAATACGCATGACCGATAAAAGATACAGCTCAAAAAACGTAATCATAACCACCCGAAAGCACATTCATTAATCCCTATATCAATAAAAAACATTAAAATTTAATGCGAGTTAAAATGCACGCGAGCGATAAAAAATACAGCTCGAAAAATTTAATTATAATACTCGAAAACACATTAATTATTCAAAAAAACTACTCCTCCCCTCTAAAAAACTCAAAATCAACAACTATCTTAAAACTAAATAGACGATAATTAATTTTTTTTAAATATTAGCTAGTAAAAAACAGAACTTGATATCAAATATCTAAGAGACCCAACAAAAATATCAATTATTATATGCCAAAATTATTAAAAAAGTCATAATGTCAATTAAACTAATTATTTTTCAATAAATAAATAAATAAAACGGAATATTTAAGGCTAGAAGTGAAGAAAAAGGTGACATTTGACTTGGAAAAGGTAACATTTGAAATGGAAAAGGTGACATTTGACTTGGAAAAGGTGACATTTGAAATGGAAAGGGTTACATTTGACTTGGAAAAGGTTACATTTGACTTGGAAAAAGTTACATTTGACTTGGAAAAGGTTACAATTGACTTGGAAATGCTATATTTACGTTTTATTTCAATAGTAACAAGATAACATGTTAATTTTTTTTTTTCGTATCTACAAAATTAAAGATACTCTTGAGAAAGAAAATTTAAATTATCAGCATTTAAACCTATTCGTACTATTTCAATCAAAATTAAACGTATAATATTAAAGCCCATTCAATTTTACATTAATATAGGAAGTTTGATAAAAATCGTTGTGGTCTAACTTTATTCAAAAGTTTCAAAATTGATCGAGTTAAGTGAACGTCTTGCGTTGCGTGCACTAGATTTTTCGTATCTGACTTTATTTATTAGTTCTTTAATTAATTTTAACAACTTAAAACTAAAAGAAGTGTTGCGCGCACCAGATTGTATTATTGTATTAGATTTGTGCTTTACGATATTTTTCTGGGAATAAATTCAAACGTCTTATAAAGTAGGCACATAATAACATTCCTTCTGAATTTTACAGCATCAAATTTATAACTGAGTTATTTCTAGCCCCCGGCTAAAATTAATTTCCCTTTTCAGTGTAAGCAGATGAAGTGCGATGAGCCCTCTCTTCGTTTTAATCAAAATATTATTAAATTCGTGGGGAAGAAAAGTGAATAAAAATTTTACCTTAGGCATAATTTTTATCCTTTTTTTTTAATTATTGATCTGGTTTACTATTTATTCTTTTGATTTTTACTGTGTGGGTTTAGGATCATTGATTATGTTGTTGCTTATATATTTGTTTTTTGTTTGTTTGTTTTTAATAGGATTTTATAACAATTTTGAAATCTCAGTGGTTCAATTAATATGTTTTAAATAAATAAAGATCAGTAGAAGTTACGTTTCTATGAAATAATTAAAATAGAACCAAAATCAATAAGCTTTTTGAGCAGAGTAGTTGTTCAAAAACTAATGAATAAGTATTTGTAACAAAAATATGGTGCGCCTAGCACACGACTTTCACTTCCAGCACCTCCGTTCTTAAAATTAATTCAAAACCTTTCAAATGAAGTTTTTATTTAAGTCATTATTTAGTCTAAAAGATGTGTTTGCATTGAAAATCAATGTTTTTTTTCTATAGGAATTTTTTAAATACGAAGGTTTCCTCAACCAAACTCAATTTAAGGAAACACAATGTAATTTTTTTAAACTTTAATTTTATTTAAAAGTTATAAAATTAATTTTAGCACCATAGGTAAGTGAAAGTTGTGAGTTTTGAGCACCAGATTGTTTTACTATCATTGTTCGTAGGTTTAATATGGAGTGTTTTTGATGTATAGGTTAATGTATTAAACGTTAAAACTATTATATAAAGATTTTATATATATATATATATATATATATATATATATATATATATATATATATAATGACATGAAAGACATACCTATTTAAAACACAATCCGACATTCATTTTTCATATGTGTACTTTTGAAAATACAATTCATAACTATTTACGCTATACTATCGTATTATTAAAATATTAGTTATAGTAGAAAAATGATACTGGGATGTAATATGGGAAGAAGCCACGACCTGGTATAAAAAGAATGCAGGAAATGTCTGGATTCCTACCCTGGCTCGGTTGTCAGGTATTTCTATGACGATCTCGCTCTGCGACCCTTCGAAATTTCGGGTAGAAATCTTATTTCTTAGAGAGTATTTCACAATAGGAAAGAATATTTTCTAGAGGAAAAATATATTGTTTATGTCTTAGATAACTAGAGATCATAGAACAATAACCTAGCACGAATTTGCCTTAATTTTTTTACATCTAAAGTGTATTTATTTTGAGCGTTTTTTTAAAATATGATAGTTACTTCTTTAAACCACAGTATATCTGTCAGATTATAATCACTGAAATTAAGTGATGACTTGTAAGATCTAAAACTTGTTATAACGTTGTCTTATTTATTATTTGAAAAAAAGAAGCTTAATAAGATTTTATTTGATGAACAGCATTTTATTTCATTTTTTTTAATCCTTCAAATTTAATACACAAACCAATACAACACATAGGACTGTGTAAAGAAGCAATAATATATTCTATTATCCGATCAATTTTAAGGTTATATACAATGACAGCGCGCCATAAAACAGCAAATCATAAAAAGCTATATTCTCACGTCAAAAAGGCATATTTTTATTTTTGATTTTTTTCCAAGCCCCATATTTTGTCCCCTGATATCTCTCCTTACGGAAGCAGCTTGAGATTTCTCACTTTTCTGCATATTTGCAATTTAATGTTATTCTATTCATGTTATTATTTTTTTTAGATTTAAATTTTTTATGTAATGGGTCCGGTGATGGGGCCCACACATTGATTTGATTTGGACTTACCACTAAAATTAAACCAATAATTTTATTTGTCAAATACATTTTGCTGTCGCTGGGGCACTCCAGGAGTTGTAACTTTACAAAATAAGGGTTTCCTCAGAAGGTTTACTTGTTCAAAAAAAATCTTGTTCTTCTCTGTTATTAAATTAAGAAAGTTGTCCCTTTAACAATTCTTCTTAATACTCCATCTTCTAAGGACTGAACACGTTTTTCTACTGACTTCGCAATCCGTGGAAATAGTAGCGTACCATAAAATAGTGACGGGCGTAGTATTGTTTTGTATATTAAATCTTTGAGACGAAAGCCTTAAACATTTTTTTTCTAAGAAAACATACAATACACAAAGAAATATATAATGTATACATAGTACACGTAGGGATTGCAATCCGAAAAACAGGATCCGTAATCCGGCGGATCCGGCACCAACTTACGTTAACCGGATCCAGCAATAATATAGAGGATTTGGTAACCGGATCCGATTATAGACATTTTTGGCCTAAAAAAGTGTAGTTTAATAAAAAAAAAGTGGTTTAAATGCTGTACACTTGGTATACATGTGTGTTGGTGTCGGTCCACGTCAAATTACATCACGCAATCCGTTCAGTTCAGCATCATTCGTTCGCCTTTCGCGAGACAATACATGAGTTTTTAATTTGTCGGTGCTTCACCTAAATGTAAGTAAACAGATATTATTATCTTGGATATACGCGAGCTATAGCACCCTATAAGTTGGCTGTAGAGGAACTTCTGAAAAAACTATAACATTGTTTTAGAGAAATTGCTCATTCAAGTACTAACTTACTCAAATGTTAAGGTACTGAATCATATGAAACACTGCTTAATAATTTTAAATTATTTGAGAATTCTATTAATATCAAACAAGTCTTATATTTATGATAGACACCATCATACTTTGATGAATATGTCTAATGAATGGCATAATTACCACAATAATGAGTTTATATTATAAGTATAAAGCTTTAAATTATTCTGCTGACAATATTTGTTTTTCAAATAGTATGTGAGTACTAATTTCTTTAGTATATATTATCAAAAATCAATTTGGGTATTGAAAAAAGGGTGGTAGAAAACAAATAGTCTTTATTTTCAGCAAATAATCATCAATAGCCGACTGTTTTAATAGCCATTAAAATTTTACTAGTTACCTAAACTACTAAATTTTAATTTTTTGCTGAATATCTAATACTTCCTGTTGTGACTACAATTATACTCGAATAACTCACTAACAGTTCATCTTGGATCGAATAGTGAAAATCAACCTGATTTTGTCGAGCTCTCCGGATCCGACCGGATACGTCCGGATTGATAAAATTTGGTACCGGATCCGGCCGGGTTAAAAATGATGCCGGATTGCAATCCCTATGTACACGACAATAGTCCTTATTTTAGCCTGGACCAGTTTCATTATTTTGAAGGGTATGCCAAATTTTAATATTAAATCTCCGTTTTTTAATTTTTATTCTCAGTTAAAGTCGCCATTCTCGTTGAAAGGATTCTTAAACATTGACATACCTTGTAACTAGGATACGGTTCAAAATGAAAGAGAACTAACTACCACTTTTGACTCGATACTGCATTAAAAATATGGAGTTTGATGTCCTTACCTACTTCCCACTTTCCCAAAATTGTATTGCATATCTGGCAGTAAATATTATTTGCCTGATTCATTCGATTTGACACTTCTCCGCCTACTTTACTAGATTTATTGAAGATTGTTCTAAGATAGGTATAGGAATCTAAAATTTCATTTATTTCTCCATTGCACTATAGGTAACTATTAATTAGAAACAATTCATTATTGAGCAATATTACAATCTGTCCAATTCAAGACATTTTTAATAGTGATAACGTACAACATTCTTACTACATTCACTCAAGGTAACTAGGATCACTATACTAAAAAGGACACATTTCAACGAAGATACTCTCTTCCGACGCAAGTATTGGCCCGAAATCCCTCAAGTCGAACTGTCTATACAAAGGAGAAGGGGAGAGGGGTTACGCACGAAAATGTCTAATTTTACTATTTCAACGGTCATGCCCGATTTTAATATTTTAATGACGTTTCTAGTTAGTTTCTTAAAGACGCATTAAAAGAACTGCTTAATACACGTACATGTAATTCACAAAATAATTTATCAGTGCGCGAATTCATACATTAAGGTCTCAGCAAAACGTATGTTATTTTCAACTGACACCTCCCGGTTAAAGCCCATTTTATATCGCTATAGGAATCAATACTCGTGTAACAGGGTAAGAAGGTGGGAACTGGATCCAGACAAATCCAGCGACAAGCTTATCCAGGCGAGGTGCTTGTCGTGTAAAATATTTTATGAGAGGGTTCCACCCCTTCTAAGGCTACCGGGTCTTAGAGTTCAAGCAACAGGGGCTTTGTCGCCTCAATGGCTTTCTAGCGACCAAGTTAAATTATCAACACCTCCCTCTAGTTTAGCCCTTCAGAAATATTTAGCGCCTCAGCGAGAATAATATGTTTTTTTTCCCCAAACTTAATGTTGTTGGGTAATTTTTTCAATAGTGTACCTTTAAAAATATATCTCATCCTTCAAAAGTCTGAGGACTTAGGCTTCAAGATACGTAGAACCCGAATAAAGAATACAAAATAAAATCCGTATGTCTGCCGTCGGCCTTCTGCTCCTAATACTACGAAGTTGATATCAGCCGATTAGTTTCAAAATGGCGAAAGATTAAATGTATCAATTCATTAACTTAGTTATTGTTTGAGATAGGTAAAAAATGTATATTGTTTTTAATCAGGACAACACGAATATTTATAAAAATGGATATAAAACTAATTGAAAGATACAGTGGGGTAGGTGGTCATCGGTTTGCGACGAAGGGTAGAGTAATTTTTTAGGATTTATTTTAATCCTTCAGTTCTGACACCACTTCTCAATGGCTGTGATGTGGGACTGAAGGGTTTGGGATGCAGCGGTTGGATCATTATGGACCGATAACACACAAGTGTCATCCGCGTAAGTTGTGAGGACAGTGCTAGGATGGAGTGGAATATCAGCTGTATATACCGTATAAAGGATTGGACCTAAGATACTACGCTAAGGTATACCTGCAGACTGAGAAAATGCGGAAGAATAGGAAAGATTATGATTTACTTTGAAGGTTCTATCAGTGAGGTTGGAACGGATTATGAGGAAGTATGTAGCAGGAAGAAATTGACGGAGTTTATAAAGGAGTCTAGGGTGACTCCGTCAAACGCTTGTTCAACGTCGAGAAAAGCACCCGTGCAATACATTCCGCGCTCCAATGTGGAGGATATAACATCCACCACACGGTGACATTGCTGAATTGTAGAATGGGATGTCCGAAATAAAAACTGATAGTCAGGAATTACGTGATTCATTTCTAGTATCGGATACAAGCGTTTCAAAATGAGTTTTTCTAGGATCTTTCTCATGATGAGATCAGACGGTATGAGGATGGATGTTCAAGAGGCTTTTAAGGTTTTCGGATCATTTTGATTATTGACAGTTTCCAAGTTTCAGGGAAATAGGTGGTTCGGTTAAAATATAATGTTAAAAAATAAATAAAGAAAGAACTATAAAATTTACAAAATTTACGTAAAGTGGTAATGTTTAAATAAGAACATAAAATATATATATATTATATATATATATATATATATATATATATATATATATATATATATATTATATATATTTTTTTTTTTTTTTTTTTTTTTTTTTTTTTTTAATTCCAAAAATACTTGAATAACGTGGTCAAAGGTATCCAATTACATTTAAATCAGATTAAAGAATTGTATAGAAGTAAAAGCTAAAGCTTCAAAAATATAAATTTTTCAAAGCTTAAGACTCAGTTTAGAACAAAATAAAAACCCTATATAAGTAGAAACTATATGATTAATATAGGTGGAAGTGGTGAGACCTTACTTAGCTCATCTGAATACGCTGCTTGTCCGAGTTACGGATGTAAATGAAACGTCAGATCTAGGACATGACAGGACACCTTGGTGCTTGCTAAGGTGATGTGCTATAACAGGAGTTCTAGATTCATGATGTTAATGTAGTGTGTTCTCAAAGAAATTTTTCTTCAAAATATATCCTAATTAATCTTGAAACTGAATAAGTTAATAATACTTCCAAAATAAATAATTATTGAATAGATCATATATATATGAATATTTGTGTGCGTGTATGTTTTGTATTATTTATTAGGTAAACTTGCTAATATAACACATAAATAAAGCGTTATACTCGTAACTGACTATAATCTATATAACTATAAACTGTGTGTTAATTCACCTGTCTTCAATCCATGCTACAGTGGAAATCCTAAATTTTGCCTATCCAGGTTTAATTAAAGTCAGGATCTTTAACTGGTACCTGACATCGTACAAGCTCTGTATCAGCACTGAAGACCGGCATAACTAAGGATTTTCTGCTCCTAATAAAAACATTTCAGGGCCAACAGCTAGTTATGAACCCGCGATCTTGGGCATAGAAATTTTTATGCTAGTGGCTACATTGCAGCTGCCCCACAGTAACAGTCACTTTTTATTAACAAATTTCCCATATGATATCAGGTAAAATATTATTATAATAATTATATTTCATATGAATTCCAATAACACCGATCATGATTACCCAGGTCTGCTAAAAATAACAATTAAATATTCATAACAAGAGATCATAAGAGAATGATTTAATTTTTTTTATTTAGATCTTTTTTTTTTTTCACTCTGATCATTAATTTAAAAATCCTATGAATTAAAGTTTTATACAGTTTATTGAAACTCAGAAATGTATATATATATATATATATATATATATATATATATATATATATATATATATATTTCTTCTTAGTTTTTTTTTAAAGATATTATATGAACAACACTGATATATTCAATAAGTGAATTTAAGCTCCTAAGTGTTTGATCTTAGGGAGCGGCGTGGTCTAGTGGATAGAGCGCTAGACTACTGTGCTCCGGGTCCTGGGCTCGAATCTTGAATGTGGCGGAATATTATTTATTCTGTTATTTCAGCCGGGGAGCGATCCTGAGGTATGGAGACCCTCGCGGGGCACACACAGCCTCAATCAAGTGGGTACCCAAAAATTGGGATAAAAACCTGGCGGCTGAGCGTGATCTCGGCCGTTGGCCTCGAGACTGTACGAATCTCTACGTGTACTGTGCCCAAAACTCTTCATAGGCTGTAGTGGTACAGGATTTTTTTTTTCAATGTTTGATCTTAATTCACCCTTCCTCTTCATTACATAGAAGTCATTATTTAAGGATTAACCATAAAAAAGAAATGTCTATGAAACTACGATTCCCCCAAAACTATAGGAAACTAATTATATACAGAAAACCAATTAAAATTAACAGAATTACGCAAAAAATGTAACGAAAATAAGTAATGTAACAAAAAAATAGACTAAAATAAAGAACACCACAACGGATCAACCAAATATAAATTAGCAACATAAAGGAACATACTCCAAAGGATTTTAGTCATCTTACTTTGGAAAATATTATTTTTTTTTTCGTTTTAATTGATTAAATTACTTCTTAAAAATTGTTAAATTTCAGGCATTCAGTGTTTATATATTTCTAGTACTTAAGGAACTGTAAACCCGAAATTCATCAATTCTATTTTTTTTTTTTTTTTTTTTTTTTTGTAATCCTTATTTTTAAATAACATTTATTTTATTTTATATGGAATTATTAAAAAAAAAAGATAAAAGTCAAACATAAAAGAGGCTATTAAAAAAAAAACACATTAAAAAGTGGAATTTTGACCTCTTTTGACCTTTGAGAAAAAAAAATATTCTTTTAACGAAAGACCATCCCATCGAAAATCTTAAGTAGGTCCATTTATCGAGAAGAAACAGCTCTTCAAGGATGAAAAACCATTTTTATCAGAATAAGAAGTGCTGGCACTCCTTCAAAATTATATACAAAGACTCCACGCAAATTGTTAAAACAAAAAAAAAAGGTTTGCCTAACGAGATTAATTTCGCAAGAACAAAGGCAAAGGAGAAACGGGCAATCTGTAGACGATAGGAATTTGTAAAGACTGCAGGAAAAATAGAATCCTTTTCAATTGTACCAGAGATAGAGCTCTTCTTCAGTTTGCTCAGCAAACGTTAAAAAAATCTGCGGGTTACAATGCAAATAGACAAGTTCTAAAAACAGCCAATTTATATTCTCTTAGATGTACTCTAGAAATAATAAATATTATTGAATTGTTATAGAGAAAAATGTATGTCTACTCAACTCTCTAAACACGAAAAAATAATAAGAGATACCGTTGATGTATTGCTTTCCAAGCAATGTTATCAAATTAATTCTTCTTTCAAGATTTTTACTTGGATATGGATAGATATCTCAAAAAATATCTACAGTTTATACAAAAAATGTATCCTGTCCAGCCACAAAACATTAAACAGTAAAATGGAACAGGTTTGTTATTTTAAAGACCTTGGTGAAATTATTTAAGGTCTGAACTGAATTACCAATGAAGGAACAATCATCAAACTTTAGAAGACCTACAAACTCACGGGAGCTCACTACAACAAAAGGCGTACCTCAGTAAATGAAAATTAATAGAACGACGATTCTTCTACGTGCTATCAACGCAACTGAAACAATAGCAATCGATGGTAATTATAGAAAAAGGGGAATATAAAAGAAAGAGCGAAAATGTTCAGGAATGGACAGGGCCATTAAAAACAAAATAAAATCAAGAACGAAAAAGAAACTATTCAATGTTATAACTAAAAGTGAATGCTGGACTTAATGGCTGAAAGCGGAGTATAGAATGCCGAAACATTTTTAAGACTGCGTGAAACGCCAAAAAAAAAAAATTAAATTGGTAAAGTAAAGAATATTACAGCCAAAAATAAAGACAGATGAAAGAAAAGAGAATTCTGAGAATATAAAGAGTTATTAGAAGACAAATACTACCATTTAGAAAAATTACATTATCTATATTCAATGTATAAAAAAATCGTTCCTAAAATATATATCCTGTGCTAATATAGACAAATAATATTCTTTCGGAAAGCGAAAAAATAATATATATAAGTCAATAAACAATAAAATAAGTCGTTTAATAGAGTGAACATATGTTGATTGTAATTTTTGTAATGAAAGTTGTTATGGGATTCACACTTAAATTGTAAAGGTCAATGGAGAGTAATGAAAAGCCGATAAAAGTAACTGATATTTGTTGATACAAATGTAATAGATTATTTCATAAAAACAAATGTTTCTATTAAAATCAGTGTTGCCATCGTACAGTATTTTACAAGTTATATTCTTCCAAACAGTACGCAAGATTTTAGAAATACTACTACATACCAAATCGAAATACTGTTGAAAGTAGTCATAAATCCATAAACTGGCATTGTTATTAATTATTTATATCTTAAGGATTATTTTATGAAAACAGACGTTACACTTTTAATGAAATGGGGATTTCATGGAAATTAAATTTAACTTTTTACATGTATTTTAAACAGTCCCTTTGAGTAATAAAATAATAATTAACCGCATAAAACAGAAACCTTTGTTTTTATAAATACTCAGCACAACCTCACTGGTTTAAGTAGGCATTATTTATTATTATTTTTAAATCTTATTTTACCTATTTCATTCTTTTAAATGTAAGGTTATCCATAAAAGTTAGTATAGTATACTCCTGTTCTAAAGTCTGTTTTCCTCTTATCTATCTATATATAAAATCATTATGCGATTCTTGGTTTCTGGGATAAACTTTTAATCGGTCAAACAATGTATTTTTAAACATAAAAGACAACGCATTCGAATTTCACCCGCAGGAGCAGGGACGAAAAACTGCTTCGATAACACTTTGACTGTCTGAGTAGCAAATTGTAACAATAATATTGACACGTCTGGTATCTGAACTCGACTTAATATAATATTGATCACACAACGTAAGGGCACTTATTAGCAGGAACTTCAAACAGGAGAATATGAAAATTATAAGCATCCCTTAAATACCTTACAAAAGAGGGAAAACCATTAAACCTTGGGAAAAGCTGCCGTCAAACATTGTTTGCCAATAAGTGTGAGCCTGTTTCTTGACATCAAAGTGAAATATCAGGCACAAAGCGGCGATTACTTCCTGGCTCAGCTATCAGCACCTCAGTCCACTCCAACAAAACATGATATACCTCCTTCAGTCAAATCCATTCCATTTTTTCCTTTATTACACCTTATTTTTAAGGTCGGTTCAAATTATTTTATCTGCTTTTTTGTTATTATTAATATTTTAGTATTATTGTTATTATATAAAAATGAAATGATACAATTTTAAGAGAAGCCTTAGTATTGTGATTTTCTTAAGTCACAGGACTATCAATCAAAAGAGAAAAACAATTACGAAAATAATCAATTATATCAAAGATGTAATTTTTGTTTTTCTCCGGCAAGTATAACATGATACCACTACTTTTTATACCGTATCAATTTCCTAACATGCTGGAAAATGCAGATCGTTTTTGCCTCCACCAATGCTTCCATCCATCATCATGAAGCGAAAAGTGTCCTGAAGGGACTTGAAATATTGATAAGGACATAGACAAATGGTGAAGAAAGAATTTTAGAACATAGTACATAGTACACATTTACATCACCCTTTCAGATTTATCCCCGAAATACTAAAAAAATATTAATTTAAGTTCCATACATTTTTTTTCTCATCCTCCATTTATTTTTTAAACTAAACATACACAATTAAATATGTACTTACATAAAACGTAAGAAAATTTCCTTCTTTTGACCGAGGCCACTTTAAGGTGAATAATACACACAAAATGCACTGTATATGCCTAACACATTTTGGCTTTGGCCCTTTACTAGTGCTCCCTATCCCTGCAGTCCTCCACCGTCAAGCCTCTGACCGCCATGTCGTCCCTTACACTCACTATCCACGTTTTGCTGGATCTTCCTCGTCTTCGCCTCTTCTCCGGGGAGCACTTCATACAATTCTTATACCCAATAAAATGTATAATTTCACTCGTAATATTTTTGTATAAATTATTATTTGACATGAGTATGTCATTTGGGTCTAGTTTTTACAATGAAATTCTTTTTCATCCTCAAGAATGTTACTGGTTTGGCACGTTCTAGCTCTGTTGGTGTTACTCGGATTCAAAATTTAGTAATAGTTTCCTAATCAGAACGTTAATGGAGAATTTTTTAATTATTTAACATAAGGTGCAAGTTCCTACTATTCAGAAGTTATTTTTCTATCTCAATGTATATAGATGATTAATTTTTTTTTAAGCAGATTATTCCCTTATAACTATAGATTATTCTTTGCTATACTTCATTAATCTGTCTGTCCGTCATCAAACTGATTTTTTCCTGACTAGGAAAAGCAGTTCATTACTGACATATCTATGATCTATAGTTCATCCTATTCGGAAAGAAATAATAAAACTATATTTTTTATCTACCTTTCATCAAACGTTTTAGCAGAATTTCTTTTTTCTTCTTTTTCCATTGGCTCAAAAGGCGCATGAGGCTGCCCTTGGCCTGCTCTCAACAGTAGCCAACCATATTTCTTGATCTCTCTCTCCTCTCAGGGAGGACACGAGTTGCCTAAGACCCTTCCCTACACCATCCCTCCACCGGCCCTTCGGCCTACCACGCTGGCGCTGGCCGTCCGGAACATTCTCGTACACCCAACTTGCCACTCTGTCACAGCTCATCCTCATCACATGTCCAATCCATTTTAGCCTCTGTATCTTGATGTAAGAGAAGATACTGATGTTCTGGTAGAGCTGAGATAGAGAATTCTCTATTTTTCCTTAGCCGCCACTGACCATTCTCAAAAACGGCTCTCAGGATTCTCCTCAGGACTACTCGTTCATACCTATCTGACAGATCCATATTTTTTTTTTTCCAGAAATTCTTTTTTATTTTTCAAAAATTCAAAACAATTGGTGATATTCGATAAATTTAACTTCAACATTAAAAAAAAATACCTACAGGTCAATCCATTCGAAATCGTCCAGACCTTACCACTCGACATTATTGATTTTCGTGATCTTTTTTGCCAGTTATTCTCTATCCTTTCGTGAATATAAAACCATAAATAAAAAAAAATTCGGGCCAATACTTTTAGTGTTGCAGCCGTTTTAAGTCAGCGTCACGGGCGAAAACATGTGATGGGAAAACCTTTTTAATTCCTTCAATTTTTTAGATATCAAATCAAAACAAAAATTAATGATGGTGTATTTTTTGTTTTGTATTTTTTTGTCATCACAACTTATTGCCTAAATAGTGAAGAAAGTTCTTTAAAAAATTCTCGAAAGTGAATAAAAAACGAAATTCTTAACAAGATAATAGTACATAAAGGAAAATAGACTCACTTTTAATAATTGTTTATTATATAGCTTAGTCTTAGTCCTACTTTCTGTAAAAATTTTGATCTTGAGAACATAGTACTTTTTTTATATGAATTTTCAAAATTGGCAAAAATTGATTTTTCGCGATGTTTACGTGGAAATATCTCAAAAGGGACTAAATGAAAAATTATGAAACTAATACAAATTACCTATCTACACGATCTGTTTAAGTGATACAAATTTCGCCCGTGACACTGACTTAAAACGGCTGCACACTAAAAATATTCGGCCGAAATTTTTTTTTTTATTTATGATTTTTTTTGTTACGAAAGGATAGGGAATAACTGATCAAAGGATCAGGAAAATCAAAAATGTCGAGCGGCAAGATCTGGACGATTTCGAATTGATTGACCCATACTTTGCTCAGATAAAGGAATAGAATATACTTTATTTGTGAAAGACAAAGTCTGGTATAAATTTATTACATAAAATACAATTATAAAACAAAAATAACCTGATTCTAGTGCTCTATCACAAAAACAATAAACAAAAATAAAACAAATTGGATAATACAAAATTATTAACATAATATTTATTACTACATATTATTAAATTTAAAATAATGAAAATTATTTAAAATAAACGGAAGCTTAGTATAAGTAGAAATATTGAATGGTTTCGAAAACTATTGACATAATATTATTTATATGACACTTACAAAATCATTCTTATCACATATTCTTACAATATAATTAAGTATAAAGTCTGTTTAATTTGGTTTCACCATTAATGTTCAATATACTTTCAACGTTTTTTAGGTCGCTAGATACAGATTCGGATGGTTTTAAGATATCTTGTCTTTTTTTTTTAAAGGTTGGACAATGTGGAAGGATATGGTACAAGCATATGCAAGTAACTATGGCAGAATGGACAAAGTGCGTTTGTTTTGAAAATAAGTGGTTGAGTTTGATGCGATCTGGATTTCCTGCTCTTAGTTGGCTGATACTATAACTATTTTTTTTTTTTTTTTTTTTTTGCCTATATATTTGGTATGATATAGGTTTAAGTAGGTTGTATATGGGGTTAATATTTTAGTTCATTGCTTTATTAATGTCAGTTGAAAAGTTGTGGTTTAAGATCTGTTCAATAAAGGAATATTTGTTTATTTATTTAACGTCACTTTATGCTACTATGGCTAATCGGACGATGCTACAATGGGAGTCCTAAATTTTGCCTATCCAGGTTTTATTAGGATAGGGATCTCTTTAACGAGTACCTGACATCGCACAGGCTCGGGACCACCTTTTAACGTCCCCTCCGAAGGACGGCATAACTAAGGATTCTTTACTCTTATTAAAAAATCCTAGGTCCACCTGCGGGTTTGAACCCGTGACCTTTGGCATAGGAGGCTGTTATGCTAATCACCCAGCGACAAGTGATTCCCAATAAAGGAATAAAACAAACAAAA
Organism: Piezodorus guildinii; assembly: GCA_023052935.1. Lineage (NCBI taxonomy): Eukaryota > Metazoa > Arthropoda > Insecta > Hemiptera > Pentatomidae > Piezodorus > Piezodorus guildinii. The sequence goes on from CM041294.1 coordinate 63,241,598, forward strand.
GATGTACTACGTAGCAACTCCACAATACTGGGCGAAATAGTTTATAAGTAAAGCATTCTTCTATAGAAATGATCCTTTCTTTTCGAAATATTTATTTTATAAAATAAAGTACGCCATATTAAATCGCTAAAAAGAGATACCATTGCTGAATAAATTTATTATCAAATACTTTTATAATGATAATAATAAAAAGATTTTTTTTAAACAGCAAACGATTTGCTGTAATATATGAATGTGTTCGCCAACCACGGAATACTCCTCGCTCCACTCGAATATTTCATGCTCTTTGTTTTAACGGAGAAATTTAATACCACTTGACTAAACCAAGAGGAGGAAAATTAGCTTGTGGAGTGCTAGGGGAAGACTGAAACGTACAATGGAGGCATTATTTGTTCGAGGGCACTTAAAGAGTCCTTGCCCGCAAAACGTTAATGAGAATTTGATTACAGTAACGTTCTCTAGATCCATCCAGTGAGGGTGTTCTTCTGAATACGGCAAATAAGAAAAAAAATAAAAGAACTATGGCTTTAGGAAATAGCATAACGATACGAATAATGGATGCAGCTAACTATTGTAAAAAAAGTTAATCATTATTAGTTTTTGTAAGAAAAGTATGTTTTTACGATAAGAAATATGTTCAATATAACCTTTTCTTTAAAAAAATTAATAATGAAATAAAGGTCAATTTATGCTTTGAAAGGTGGCCTCAATTACATGATATGACCTCTGAGATAATTATCTATAAAACGCATATTAGACCAAGAAAATTGTGATCACCGTTGTAATTACTAAAATGTCATTTATCTGTTCCTTTTTATCTGTATATCTATCTCTGTCCGGAATTAATTGAAACATAATTTAAACATTTTTTTAATACTCACTACTGTACTCCATTTAAAAAAAACAACAACAATATATACAAACTAAATATATCTACAAACCTACTTAAACAATATAAGACTTAAGCCACCCAGATTTTTGGTTTAGAGAAAATTATCGATCAAGCATTTTGTGGAAAAAACTGTCGGTCCATTTTACGTAAACAACAAAAATTAAGATCTTAACAAACTTATTTATCATTTTAAATTTAATTTTATCTTTAGATCTTTCTTTTTTGATTAAATTATATATCGTCATATCATTACATTAAAAGACGTCCAATTGATAACGTAGTGCATCATAATTAAATAAATAAGTGGTGAAGTTAATTATCAGCCTCTAATTTTATGTTTAGACTTTGACCTTCACCTAAAATAATCTACACCTAATAAATCCATTTTTATATTTTTAGAAGTTGTTTTTTCCTAAAAATAATAAAAAGACAAAAACAATTTTAAAATGTTATTTTCCAAAACACGAACTAAAGTTTGTAGATACCCCAACTATACGACATAAAAACCCTTGCTGAACAACGAAATTGTTTATTCTTAAAAAAAAAAAAAAACTGAGCTCAAAATAATTCATAATTTTAGAACATAAAATTTTAGAACGGATTCCCATGATTTTTCACGTTTAATTTGATTATCAGTATAAGTTCCAAACCCTGACAGCAATCCCGTTCATGTATTAGGGAATAATGTACTACAATTTTATATTGCATGAAATTGCATTTGTTTACACTTTTGAGTTAAATTTTAATATAATACTAGATTGAACCAGTTTTTCAATAATGAAAAAATATAGGAAAAAAATTAAATATTCAAACTTGTATTTTATCACCTTTCTCTTTTTAAATCTAGAATTAAATTATAAGTCAAGTCTGTTAAAAAAATGAACGGAAATATTAACTACTGACTACAGTAAGTAAAAACATCCGTCTAACATGCGTTTCACTACTGTTCATTTTATTTTTTTATTCCTTTGTAGGCTAAACAGGATTCTCGGGCCAGGGGGTGAAGGCGGGGGATATATGCTGAGATAAAATATCTCCCAGCACCAAGACTCGAACTCGTAATTATTTGGTTTCAAATTATGGTCCCGTAGGCAACGCGCGCTAACCATCCCGCTCCCACGTGTTTCATTGTTCATTTATTCTAACTTTCAAATTAGCCAATACCCGGGCTAGTTCGAAGACGTTCATTGTTTTTGTTGTAATAATGATTCCCTTGTTTTACAACTCTTCAGTATTCTCTCTCAGTGTTTTGTTTTAATTTCGATTTCAAATCTCAGATTTCTTCAGAATTTGTAGTGCTTAAAAAAGTCAAATATCAAGGTTTAAATTATGGCGAAAGGAAAAAAGTTTCTTGTCGAAAATTCAAACCTGGATATATAATTACACCGAGCTTACATCTGATGGGAAAAACTGTGTTTTGTATTGTTTGTGATTAAGCAAAATCAATAGGGCGTGAAAGAAAATCCCAAACAGACACACTGTAAAACAGGTAGCGAGAAATCCTTCCTACTTAGGGTGTAATTTATAAAAATTATGATCATTTATTTTGTTGTTAGCTTGTTACAAGCAACTATCGGAGCAGAAAAAATAGGAATATAAAAAATAGCGGTAAATTACCATTGAATATTATTTAAAATAAAACTATATATAAACTATAGATCTACATGACATACTTCTATTTATTATTTATAAACATTTCTGATTAAGTCTTCAAACTCTCTTCAGGGAGTTCTTCTTGATTGACTCATCATATGTTTTGGTAATTCACAATCTGATTAACTATAAAATCAGATAAATATTTGATTTATGATCAATTATTAGATTAACCTAGTCAAAAGTTTAGATAATTTTCTATAATTTAAATAAAAATAGTAGGTATATAGATGTTTTATTCACGTGATTAGTGTATTTATATATGGAACTATAGGAAAGTAATTTCTAAAGAAAACTAATTTTAAAGGTCAAATTAATCTTTCTTATAGATTGAGGTTAATTTAAAGCGGCAATTTTATATTTTGGAGTTTCGCTGCACTATTTTGCACATTATGAGATATTTACAGTACGATTTTGCACGTTTTTTTTGGCTTTTTACTTCACGAAAATCCGTCTCTATTACAACTATCAATCTCTTTTGATAATTCCGGTAAGTAAAAAAGTGACAATTAAAACGCTGTGTGTATTTACGACTCTTTCATACTTTTTTTTTTATCTGACGATTCCGAATCCAATTATAGAATCGGATAAAACTCCGCCATCCCGACGAAACCCGGGGTGAAAGAGAAATGACAGGAAAACAATGGGAGAGGGGCAATAGCCAGGGACGTGATGTTTCTTGGCCGGTGGGTTTATTTTCAATTACCACCTGGATGAACGGAAAACAATAACACGCCTGTGAAAAATGGAAAGGATTTTCTATTATTTCTTCTCCCTCCCCGGCCCGGATATCTGCGGGCTATGAGGGCCTCGTCCTTTGTCCGCCGCATTCACTACTGTCGTCATCCTTTCCAAGATCCACAAAGATCACGAGATACTATATTATTCAGTTTTTTAATAAGTAATACGTTTTTTTTCTTTGAAAAATATAGTTTAATATATTTTGTTATTCATTAGATTTCATCAGTCTAGATGCATTACATTATGGATTTTTTATCGCTAAACTATCACTTTGGTCAGTCAGAAATGCTCATTCTGTTGCGTGACAACGCTCGGCCACACGACGATTTTCAAGTGGTACAATATCTAATTTAGGAAATTTTACGGCAAACGAAAAAAAAATTCAATTATTTATTACTGGACCAATTTATTTATTTTTTTTTCTCTTTATATTTTTATTCACACCTGTCAGAAGATGTGCTGTACAAATGTGAAATTAGACATGGTAGGCATGGGGAAGGAAAGTGCCCAGCAGCACCCTTTCTAGGCTTTAATTTAGCTGAGAAGGTCTCTCATCCAGCTTCTCGTTAGCCTTCTTCTTACTACCATTTCGTGATATTTACTACATTGGCAGCACTGATTTTTTTTTTTTTTTTTTTTTTTTTTTTTTTTTTTTTTTTATCCACCCATACCTTGCCTTTGAAGGCTATACGGGGGTTTCTCGGACCAGAGGGTGAGGGCGGGGGGGGCAACGCTGATTCAACACAACCTTCCTCAATACAACATTAATAATAGTTCTCCTCTAGATCACGTCAATTAATAAATTATGTATTTTTCTTCATTCTCTATTAGGGAAATATATTTCCTCAACGTGTCATTACGTTACCCATTCGATTTTATCTTAAGTAAATGTACAAAAGACATTTAATTAGTTTATAGCATGCACATATATTTGGAGTGAGGTGGCTGAGTGGGTTAACACGCGTTACCGAGGAAACTAGATGGCCAGAATTTTAAAAGAAAATATTTACGAGTTCGCGTCTCGGTTACCGGAGACATTTTAACTCGGCGTTAATCCCCACCCTCACCTCTCTGGTACGATAAATCCCCGTATAGCCAACAAAGGCAAGATAGGGTGGAAAAAAAAATAGAAAAATATTTTTTTTTAAATAATGAAAAAAAATTCACGTATGTAAAAATTAATTAATTAATGTGGTTGAGAACATTCGAAAATCAAAGCAACGGTACTAAGTTGTTCATAACAACTTTAATATGATAATTATGTTGAAACCATTGAAAGTTAGATGCTTCAGGCGTATTATTTGAAATGTAGTACTTTTAAGGAGAAACTGAGGGAAAAGATTATCTATCTACAAAGAAAACATTAATTTGTGGATGGAAAAAAAGTGCAATTTTCGAATTTTTTATTTTTTGTTATATAGGCAAAAACGTTCCACACACAAACGAATTAAACATATATTACTTCATTAATTGTGTAATATTAAAATATTTTAGTTTAGTACCTATACATAACACAATCAGTTTGGTGTTTTTTGTGTTAGTAACCGCGGTTATATTCATTAATTATTAGTTTTTGATTGTGTAGGTTTTTTAAATAGATTTTTTCCCACTGTTAAAAACTAACTTAGCTATTATTACCATTAACCCCGCTTGTAAATACTACTTGAGTAACATGTAATAGGTGCAATGCCAGAACATGTATAAATTCTGAGGCTTGTAAATTCATTTGAAAATTAAAATTAAAAAAAAAAAGGTTACATACATATAAATTATATCTCCACACATCTGCATGAAAAAATAATTTTTCTGTGGGAATGATATTTAACAATGAACATTGAAAAATAAATAAAATATTAGGTGAGGAAAGCAGAACCAACTATAACTACCAACCCAAGGCAATTTTTTTTTCTTCTTTTTTTTTTTTTATAAATAAATTATACAACTCTTCAATAAGAAATAAATTAAAAAATACTGAAGAGAGAAGTAGACCTCAATTTAAAACGCTTTTATTTAGTAATTATACCTCCACCTTCCCCCTCTGGAGTTAATTGCAATTCTCATCAGTCTTGTTCCTTTTCATTCTTTAACCTCTTTCAGTGTTGAATAATTTGAAGCAATAAAATAAATTAATAATGTGCAGTAGTGTGATGTTTAAAAAAAAACATCATCTAAATAATAATAATAATAATAAATACACTCATAATACTGAAATGAGATGGAATTGCTTGCCGCTTTGGGTTACTTCAACACTTATTGGACATACGCTCTAACCTTCCACTTAACTACAATAGGTTAATCTACATGACCATCATAAGGCCTATATCTGGACGTATAGAGTTGTTCTTTGGGCCAGTAATAAACTATCCAATCCCTACAATACAAAATCTTATTTTGTCACGAATATACACATCTATGAAGACATTTTTGTTCCATATGTTGTTACATATTGATCCACACCAAGTATCGCTCCTTCGGCATTCCGTTATATTTTTATTGCCTGAAAAGTCAATAGTCTCGGACCTTCTGGTTTATATTACCTACTAGAGTGCTGACAATGGACAGTTTCTCTACATGTTTTTTTCATGTATTTTATTCTAATAAAGTAGTAAATTAAAAAAAAAAATAATAAATAAAATTTTACTTACAGTTTTTAAACGTTTGGTAAGATTATTAAAAGCATTCACCTGAAAAAAAAAGAATTATTATTATATTTTTACAAATTTGCATAAATCGCTACAGTGTTAGTGTTGGTTTTATTAATCTTTAATGGTTTTAAGTGGGTTTATATGAAGAAGGAAACTCTTGCAATGCATCAGTGTTTAATTTATTATCGTATAATTGCAAAACAAATGAGTCTAAGTCACTTCTCTTTTTTCTAGTAATATCGAGATATAATCTGAATAAGTCTAGTCATTTTTTACTCATCCATTTCTGATATATAAATTTAGTATTTGCTCTAAATATTGACAATAACCCATTTTTAAAATTCATATTGATTATAATTATTTTATTTATTTTTTCATTTACTTTATTTCATTTTTTATATTTGTTTTCATTTGTTATGTAGGTTAACTTATTTTATTTTATTATTTGTTTGTTTTACTTTGTACATATGGAATGAATGAATTCTTTTAGCTCTAATACTTATTGCCCAAGATAGTGGCAGATTGTATATTTTCTCAATAAAGCAATATATTTTTAAAAAATTCATATTTGAAAATGGACAATGCTCAAAACTACAAGTAGCACAACGTGTAGCGGAAGCTTCACGCGCTCGCTCATAGGTAGCGCTAACGGCGGCTACTTGGGTCACCGGCCGAATATGTGAAGACGTACTATTTAATTATATTGTATATCTTGATTTGTCAATGCCATAGTAAATATCATTGTTCATGTTGTTGATTTATGAGAATAAATAAACCATTCGACGTATATTGACCTACGGCCAACTAGTCTGGTTGAGAAGATCGCACCATCAATTATAACCATTGTGGGCTAGCATCTCCAAGAATTAGTTAAGATCCCCATATTTCACTAAGTGGTTTCTCCATAGATAAGAATATCTCTTCCTTTGTATCCTGGTTGTGGTCTATTTTTATTTTACATCCTACATCTACCTTCTCTCCTACATCCTTCCTATCTCATTCGAAGGTTGGGATGCATGGCTTCTATCCATGTGCCCATATGACAAATCTTATCAGCTGCTGTTGAGCTTCAACCTCAAGGGGCTTTTCCTTCCTAAGCAGACTTTCCGTTAATTGGCAGGCGCGTGTTCGCCCTGTATCTGGCAGGGTAACCTCATACTTGATGCTGCGGTGCGTGCTTCTACCACGACAGGCACTATCCTCCATCTTACTCTCTTTCTTGACCTGAACGCGCAATGTCGAGATCTTCTGTGACCCTTTATCAATCATTATAATGACCATACCTCGACAAACGCTATGACTACTCAAGAAAAATAAATTAAACGGGAGACTCCTTTTACATGTATAGTAAAAATGTAGAAAATAGTCTTATCATTCTTTCATTTTTTGTCGGTCCTGAAATATTTTATTTTTAATTTTAAACCAGATTGAATTAATCGTAACTGTCACTATCAAAGACAATATTTCTATAAAAAAATATAATAAGAGAAAAAATCTGATCTGAAAAACATGTATAATATGCTTCCTACAATAGTGAGGAAGTTCTTTGCCCTTCCTATAAATATGCTAAAATATGACTGGGCCAAGAGGCGAGAATAGGCAAGCATTGTCAATTTGTATGCTAATGGGTGTGTCCTCTCTCTTATTAGTAAGTTACTAGCTTGACTCCTCATTTATTTATTTTTTTCGTATAAAGCATCACTATTCACTAATAACCATAATATATAACCAAATCAGCACTATTTTTTATGGTATGATCGGATTACTTTTGTGATATATTATATATTAAAATATTTATCTATCAATCTATTATAGAATATTGGTTATTGTATCATTTTTTTTTTTTATAGGAAAGAAAGTCATACTATTTACATTTGCTAACTGTAATATGAACAAATAACAGCCATATAAAAATTAATAAGGTTTTTTTTTTTCTTTGTAGTAGTACAGTATTTTTTAATCAGTATTCACTTGTCCATGGGATAGACAAATTCACAGTTTATTTGGCCAAAAATAATTATATGGTGAAGGAAATGACTTCATCGAATAATAATAATAATAATAACTTTATTCTGGGACTATTTCCCTTAAGAATAACAATATCGTAGAATATATATATATATACACTTCAATATACATGTCTGGCCGAGAAGCCAATAAAATAAATTTGTATTCGAAAAAGTGTAAAAAAAAACTTGTTTATAAAGTATATATATATAAAATATATGTAAAATAAAAAACGAAAAAAATATAGCTATAAGCATAATAGAGATGGACAATTTCCAAATAAATAAAACAAATATATTATTCCATATCTCTAAGATTTTGATAAAATAATTAATTTGTCTTACGTTGAAAGTAAGAAGCGGATTTACAATTTTTAGATTTAGTGTGCGTCTCTTTAGGATGCTAGAAAGGTGTTATAAAATACTGGTTTTATATTAAATAATATTTAACACTCACTAGTTCGATACTTGATTCATTGTACAGAGACCATTGCAGTTCAATATCTACACGTCAGGTTCAACTGAAGATGAACTTGCTTCATTGGCTACTTTTTTCTGATGAAATAACACTTCTAACATTCCACGAAAACCCAATTATAACTTCCTTATGATGCAAAAACCACCATGACGATATCTCTAATAGGCCTCCAAGTTTTAAGGTGAAGATGGATGAAACGAAGAATTTATTTATCGTTTTCACACTTATACATTATTTTATACACATGATTTCATTTCAATGATGCGCCCATACATGCTTCAGAGGATGTGTGATATCAGGGACTTCAGTATGACCGTTAAACTTGAGAGAATACAATTTAACAAACGATTTGCGCTTTTATTCAAGTTACTAAACAACCAAAATATCTTTAAAAACAATATCAGAGTGAATAACAATGTACTTATAAAAATCCTCATAGACATACAGGATGGAGCTATTTGACTCTCCCAAAAACTGTGAAATTCAAAAAACTGTCATTATGTCCAAAACTTAACGAAAATTCGTTTTTTAACAAAGTATTATGTAAATTTTCACTACAGATCGACTCACAAATAGAACCTAGCCGTAAAATAGTAGAATAGGCGGAGAAGCTTATGTGCACCACAAATCCAAACAACCCATCCCGATAAAGTTGGCTGATTTAGCATTTCGAAAAGAAGATATTTGCTTATTGCAAATATTTTTTTGTAGATACGAGATACAGAACATTCGAAAATGTTATTAAATAAATAATAAGTATTTAAGTTATAATGCGACATTAATTGCTTTTCAGTTTTCCTTTTCATTTTTTTATTTACTCTTTTTCCATTATGTATAACATCAAAGAACTAATTTGATATTAAAAATAAAGAAACTTTTAAAATTTAGGGCCTTAAAGCGTGATTCTGTATTTGCTCTGCTCTACGAATCCGACCACCTACGATGGGTAGACAAAGTTTTTTTTTTTTTTGTATCAGGTAAAACCTAACTTGATATTTGAAAAGGAAGAAATGTCTTCAAATAAAACAAAATTTCGTGTCTTAAAGCGTGTTTCTGAATTTTGTCTGATCTGCAAATTGTCTGGTCGGCCACCTTGTGATGGGCATACAAAGTTTTGTTTAATCAGGTAAAGACCTAGTTTGATATAGAAAATAAAGAAACGTCTTCAAATAATACACAATTTAGGGCCTTAAAGCGTGTTTCTGGATTTTGTCAGTTCTACGAATCCGACTACCTACGATTGGCAGTTCAAGTTTTGTTTTTTTTCGTATCAGGTAAAGACCTAATTTTGTAAATGAAAAGAAAGAATCGTCTTCAAATAATACCATTTTTCGGTTTTTAGTGACCGTTTTGGATGGCCGCCATTTTTGATTCCGACCAGTTTGAGGGGCAGACGAAAAAATTGTTGTGAAAAGTTGTCTAAAATGTGAAAACCACATTGAAAATTTTCTTCGTATAATAAGCATTTTTCAGCCTCATCTCTTGGACTATAAGTCTATTAATTATTTTAGCAGAGTAGATATGGTTCAGTTTTTCACAAAATTACTAAAGATGGATTGTTCGTCAGCATACTATAAAGTAAATTGGAATATCATATAAATTCAGATTTAACTTATTTATAGAAAAATTTTTTTTGAATATATTCTTCTTCTAAAAGATATAACTATGACAGCTGTGGCTGGACAACAGAGGATGTTTCCCCTACTTAGGCCTTCCAAAGGGTCCTAAGTCCTCTTTTGCTACGTCCCCCGTTACACACTTATAGGCACCAGATCCTCTTTTCTCAGTTCTTTCTGCTTGCCTTCGCATCGCTGGTTTTTCTATAATAGAATTAGAGATCCGGCTCCTATGGCCAAAACCCAATGGTGTGTGTTTCGCCTCAAATGTACAATAGCTTTACGTAATATTTTATCTTCCTTCGTGTCTCAAAAATGTTCGCTGATAAGCTTATATATTTTCCAAGGGTTCAAAATCTAGTTTCAGATATCTCAAGGCCACAGCCTTAAAAGTCTTCTGGGTTGGTTGTATAGATTGGGGTGGATTTAAGCATTTGGGCCTCTCAATATGAATCTAAATAACCTAGCTTAAAATATAACTTTTTCTAAACCTCTCACATATTAAAATACTAAAAAATAATTTTACTTTAAAGTTTTTTTTCTTGTTTTTTTATCTTCATATTTATTATTCGCACCTGTCAAACACAATAATTGAAAGTAAAAAAATGTGCTATAGAAACATAAGCAGCGGTCATATTGGCCATGGGGAAGGTAAGTGCCCAGCAGCACACCTTCGTAGGCTTTAAGTTAGGAGAGAATAGGGGTACTCACGACGTTTGCTATAGCAAGCTTTTTGTGCTATTTTGCTAAACCCGTCGAGTTTCTACAACTTCTTTTCTAGGGGTACTCACTACGTTTGCTATTGCGATTTTTTGTAGCATGAAAGCCAAGTTCCATCGTTCACGATAACCCTATTATAAGACTATTGTATATTGCTAAAGAGACAAGCCCGTTACCTACAGGTGGTATTTGGCAACTTTATACGTTTTTATAAAGTATATACAAATATACCTAGTAATTTAATTGTACAAGAAATATACCTAGTATGTTTCTACTGCTGGGCATGCGCAGTCGGAAGACATTTTATTTTTGTAACCTCGTTTGTTTGTAACCTGTTGGTTGATAACTTATAAAGTAGTGTTAACCTTCTATTTGCTTATTTTTCAATAGTTTATTTCACTTATTATGTCTAAAAGTTGTCAAGAAAAAAGATTATTGAACTTTTGGCATATGGTTGCTCAGTAGAACTTTTAGATTGTGATTTGGTAGAAGTAAAGAATGAGATTATAGAAGACTGTGTAGAGAATATTATGCTTTAGGTCTTCTTTACCTTTCGAATTGGCTCTATATTAAAATTTAAAGATATGTAAAATTCAGTTTTACCAAATTTAGATGACATTTTGTTTAAAGCACTCTTACAAGTGAATTTCTTTCACCATTTTAATAATATATTGAAGACGACCAAGTGTTCATTCTAAAAGTGTTCATTCTAAAATTGCCAATTGTTTGATGTTATTGATGGAGACACAATTAGTAAAGACACTAGACGTGTATTTTAAGCAATTATGAAAGAAAAAAAAGTAAATATCCTTTTTGGCTTAGTGAAAGTGAATGTAAACATGAAGAAATAGGAGACCCTTTTTGTTTTTGTTATCTTTCCAAACCAACAGATTAAATTGGCCCTGTAATTATAACTTTTAATACCCATTAAAATATAAATTTTAATTTAACCAATAAATATTTATTACTCTTTAAACATTCAATTTATAATTAATAAAAGTAAATTATTGTTACTTGCATTTTCATTTCTGTTCTGTGTGTATAGATATATAACGCAAAGTTAGATCAGCAACACTTCCTTATACAGATTATACATGTACTTTTGATATAATATATAATTAATTAATTTTATTTATTTTTGTTAATAAACTTTTTTTTAAAAAGTATTTCCTTTATTTACTATCGTATGCCAATGCTCCATAAAAAAAAAAAGTTAAATTAGAGTTTAATTCTAGGCACTATTTAAATTCTACAATTTACTATAACATGTAGGTTTGTTATAAATTTTATAATTAAGTTTTGATAGGAAATTATAATTTAGAACAAAATGTAGTTAAAATGAAAAAAGTTGCAATTATATTGTTATTATTTTATATTATACAAGTGATTCAGTGCAGAATTCACACAGTTAAATAATGAAGAATACTTAAAACCTTGTACGGATTGGAAGTTTATGAAATCTTAGACCTGTTAATACTGGCAATAACTATAATTATTTTAGATGCATTTGCAAACTCTTAATAAAGTTCTGTAATAATAAATAAATACCTTCTTTTTTTTTAATTGAATCGGTTCTTGACCTAATTTATCCAGCATAAGACATATATTTGATGATGTTTAAGTTATTTACATTTGTGACACAAATAAATAACTTCAAGAAGAGAGATTTGCTGTATTCATGTGTAAATCTTAATACAAGACAATGATAATGAAGTGATAGCCTCATATGTTTTTTTTTTTAATTTGTACCAAACCTGTTTTATAATTATTAATATAGGGTAAATTGATAGAACTAGGAAATTAAACACAAACACAGGATTAAAACTTCTTTATTTATATAAAATAATAATTTAAACAGTATTAAAGATAACTTCACACTATTGTATACTAATATTACATCATGTTGAACACATAGAGTAGTAACGGAGTCCGAACTTGTGTTTTATTGAATCTATTCTAAATAAGGTAAGACTTATCATTTTACATTTAACATAAAGTAGTTGGTTTTTAATAAGTGAATCACTATACAAGATGAAATGTAAAATGAAAAAGGACTTGCAAATTCTGTTCAATTATTAATTTTAAATTTACTGAATGCTAAGCCGCTGCTTTAGCAGTCCAAACATTTCCTTATTGCAAAGGAAATGCAGATGGCAAATTAAATTTTAAGTCAAATTTCTTGTTTTTAATAAATAATAAATAAATTTACTGCAATTGTTTCTTATGGACAGTCAGAGTATATATTTTTGAGTTACCAGTTACTACTAAATATTTAGGTCAATACATATATGATATAAAATAAGTAAATTCATATTAATTTTATAATCATAAACAACAGAACTATTGAAATAAAGAACTGTGATGGGTTTAGGCCAAACTGGTTATAATAAGTTATTAATATTAATTTTGTTTTATTCACTTAACAAAGGGATTGTTCCTTCCTCGTTAAATGCTCTTTAAAAAACAAATCCTTTTTTCCCCTGTCCCATTGGAGTACTAGTTCATCCTTATACTTCTGGTAAATCAATCTTTGCAGCTTACACCGAAGTTTATGCTCATCTCTTTGTTGTTTTGTATCTTATATTATGAGAAATATGCATCTTTTCTTGTGACCAAGGAAAGAATAGACAAAAGTGATAAGGCATATAATTTTATAACTTAATGTGTCTCTTCCTTTACCAGAAATTAAAATAGGAAAAATTAAAGCTTTGATAATTATTGTTTATGTTTATCTCTGAAAGGTTAAATATGAAAGAGTGGAGTATGATTATGTCGACTATTAATAGAGTTGCTTTTTTTAAAATGAAAATTAACCCTTAACTATTGATAAATGTATATCCAGAAAAGGGACATTAAAGTAAATATCCTGTCTATTATTCTTATCAGAAGATTGTAGCAAACAGAACCACTATAACTTAAGGTGTACAATAATTTGAAAAGGACTTAACTATTTGCTCTGGTAATTGTGACTCACTTATTAAAAATCTTCATCTTTATGATAAATATCGAATCATAAATCTTACCTACCTTGATTTCACTTGTTTTTAAATTGTTTAAAACACCAGACACTCATAAACAAATTAACTTAAAGAAACTAATACCTACATAGGATCGCAACCTAGCAAAACCTTCCTTAAAAGTTGGAGGTTTCGTAGGTAGCTTAGTTCACTTAATTGACACGTCAGCAGCACACCGCTGGAATTTTCCATCTAGAGAAGTTTCCAGTTAAATGAAAGAATTTTAGTTTGATGGGCCACTGGCACAACAATAGCAATAGCAATTCTGAGTAGCAGACCTCAGCCTATGCTACAGAAGAGTGCTATTGTGCTATTAGCCACCACATTTCTAACTTATGCAATCGTTATTTTCACATATTAGACTCTTTTTTTTTTTTTTTAATCATTCTCGTTTAAAAGATGTTATTCTCGTTGAAATAATTATAAACCATCCCTCCCTATGAAGATGTCGATAAAATTTACAAAATAATACATCATTGTTCTCTATCAGCCTCTTAAAGAAAAAAAAACTATTTATTTTAAAAGAAACTTTCAGTAGTTGAGAGAATTTTTTTTCTAACTTAATAATTATCATTGTATTTACTAAAAACTTAGAAATAGTATTATGAAATAAAAATACAGAAAGGTAATCAAACCTTGATAGTAAATAAATACGTAAATATTACAAGAATACAAAATAAAAATATTGCTCAATTATTAAGGTTGTATTTTATAGACAATTTATATTTTTTATTTCGTTTTTCTAGTTTAAACCTTTTTAAGTTACAATTCCATGAGGATGGGTTTCTCTTCTACCAGTTTTCTACAAAAAATTTGCTCTGAAGGTTTCTAGAACTATAAAAAACATAAAATTAGTTCAGAAATTGTAATTTGAGTTTACCTTGCACTACAGATAAATTTATCTGGATAGATTGAATTAATTAATAAAGTTTTTAAATTACATATTAATAATTTTTGTATTCCTATTCTAAAGAGGAAATATTATCATTGATACGTCAGTTTTTCTCATAAACTCATGAGTAAAAAAGGGATGTTGGTATACTAATTATAAAAACGACAAATACACAAGGTATAACGAAATAAGAAAAAAAATGTCTCCTTATCTCACATTATCAGAGTTTACTATCCTAATTTAGTTTAAAATAACTCATGTAGTGCAAGATAATCAATTAATTTTCATATAAAATGCTTATTGACTTCAAGTAAAAAGTTACTAACCTCAATTTTGTCTCCGTTTTCTATCATTTTCTTGCAACAAAAGTTGAATGTCTTCATTTGAACTATTTATCTTATGTTTAGTCCTTATTCTGCTTTGTTAACATCTTGGTGAATTTGAGGAAATGAGAAAATCATTAAAAACACAGATACGTGTTGCGAGGTTTAGGTTTTTATAAATCAAAGCCATAGATAAAATGGCGGCCAATAGCACTATAGCACAGCCCATTGCATGCTTTTGTAGAAACTCGACGGGTTTAGCAAAATAGCACAAAAAGCTTGCTATAGCAAACGTCATGAGTACCCCTATTGTCTCTCATTCAGCTTCTTTTCAACCTTCTTCTAACAGGCATTTCAATTAATGACATGTCCTTTATTAGTCTATTGTCGTGTGTGTGTAATTTTCTATGAAAACGTGAATATAGAGTTCGTATATGTTGGTCAACTGTTGTTTGTTGTAAATCCGGATGTAGAGTACTGTTGTTTACGTACCAAGGAGCTGTCGTTATGAGTCTTAAAATTTTTTATTAAAAGGATTGCAGTATTTATTTTTTTAATCAAGAGTTGCAACTTATTGCACGTTTATGGGGAGAAAAAATATCGGTAAAGTACTCTTT
>CM041294.1:72246280-72287442 GCA_023052935.1 Piezodorus guildinii
AATAAAAAGCATTTTAACAATTACAGAGGGTGATTTAGATAAACTGGAGGATATTGGTGACCGAATTTGGGAGATCCAAGCACACCATGTGATGGAAGAGGTTAGGGAACACTTCAGACTCTTTTTCTTTTCCTCAATTGCTTGCTTAATTAGAGGCGATGGATAAAGAGATAAAACGTCTTAGTAGATCTCGAGATACTAATTCAGCACTTCGCCGAGGTCGAGGTAGAAGTCAAAGCCGAGTTGGGTATAAAGATGGAGGAAAATATTGTTATTTTCATTTTAGATTTGGATCAAAATGTCGTCCAGATAAATGTAAAGCTCCATGCCAGTGGGAAATAGACCACGGAAAATCTATAAACCAGGGAAACTCCAAGCAGCAGCAGATGTAGCGACCACAACTGTTGCTTAAATTCCTTTTGGCCACACATACGTAAGTTCGTAAGTGATAGAAACAGCAAACAAACTTCTTGTTGGATAGTGGAGCCAATGTTTCAGTCATTACCGCCAAAAAGAATAACAAAGAAAAACATTCAGATTTTAAATTATTTGCAGCCAACGGGACTGAAATTAGTACATACGGTTCACAGCTCATAACTATTGACCTTGGGATGAAACGAAAATTTCAGTGGCCATTCGTTATTGCACAAATTACAAAAGGTATAATAGGCGCTGGTTTTCTTCATAAATTCGGATTATTAATTGATCTAAAAAAAAACAAAAAACTAATTGATAGTAACACAAAGATGTCCATAAATGGAAAAATCGTAGAAGTTTCAGTTGCTGATTCTGTCAACACGTTGCAGAGAATAATAAATTTTTCCGAGTATTGTCCTCGTATACAGAAATAACAAAACCTTCATATTTTCCACTACCTGTTAAGCACGAAGTGAGGCCTTACATTAATACGAAGGGAAGCGCTCCAGTGTTTTCAAAATCTAGATGGCTAGGACCAGAGGCGATAAGGATAGCAAAGCAGGAATTCCAGACATAACGAAGCTACTATACAGTGCAGTCATTACAATTATATCAACGAACAATATGAACATAGGCCATATGTGAGACTATAGGACGATTAAATGACAGCAACAGTTCCTAATCGATACCCTATTCCTAGAATAGACGATGTGAATTGTATTCTCGAAGTAAGCGTAATTTTTACGAAAATTGACTTGATTCGAACGTATTACCATATTCAAATAGCAGAGGAGGATAAGAGAAAACGTCAATAATAACGCAATTCGGTTTGTTTCACTTTAATTTCATGCCGTTTGGGCTACGCAACGCTCCTTCAACGTTTCAAAGATTCATAAATCAGGTACTTCAAGATTTACCTTTTTGTTTTTCTTTTTTAGACGATAATGCAATATATTAGACGATAATCACAATCTGAAGAAGAGCACAGAGATCACCTAAAGGCGGTACTAGAGAGGCTACACAGGTACGGCTTGCGTGTAAACATGTCTAAGTCTATATTTGGTGTTGCTGAGAGCACATTTTTAGGCTATCAGGTTACTGCACAGGTACAAAATCTGATCCAGAAAAGGTTCATTCCATTATGGATATAAAACGTCCCGATACTGTACATAAACTCCGTAAATTTCTAGGAATGGTGAACTTTTATTAGACCATACCTCAAAGGCGCAAGTGAGACTCAAGCTATACTGAACAAATATTTAAAAGGAGCAAGGAAGAACGATCGCATGAAAATAGATTGGACAGAAGAAGCTATTAAACAGTTTGAACAGTGCAAGAAAGACATAGCAAACGCAAATAATTCATAATGCAAATCTTCCAATTGCATTATTTATGGATGCTTCGGATTTTGCAATTGGTTCTGTGCTGCAGCAGTTCAAAAATCAAGGTTGGAAGCCTTTAGCCTTTTTTTTCGAAAAAAAGCTAAAAAAGACAGTTCAGAGAAATCAAGTCTTGAAGCCTTTAGCCATTCTATAAAATTTTTGACAAGAGAAGAGGACATTACTAATACCAGTCTACAGACGAAATTATGTTTAACGAAAGAGAAGATTCCTGAGATTATGACGTCATACAATATATCCATTTTAGACAAATCAGACGTACAGTGGAACTGACAAATTTAGGCTATTTATACCGATCACAATGACTCGTTTAATTAACAAGCGCTAAGTCAGAAAAATGATAAGCACTCTAAGACTGTACTACAGTATTATACTCCAATTTACAAATCAATCACTTCAGTGGAAAGACAATTTGTGGCTGATATTATCAAGATCTCGATTAGGCAATGATGTTCAAGATATGGCCACAATTCCAGCTGTGCAATAGATGTCTCAATGCCACTCGACAGTAACAGGAATTGATATTGCCGTGTAATTTAAAACAAGATATTATGGAATGGACAAGTTATTTGAGAAGTAACGTTTTAAAACCAGCAATTAGGCAATATATTCTTAAAATTTGGGAAAGTTTCACATTCACGCGTTGTCTCATAATGACGTACACAATACAGCGAATTTATATGCCCGTATTTAACGGATATTAAAATACACCTTGTATTTGCGGCACATAAACGCTCAAGAGAGTAGTTCGCATAATCGATCACACAAACGTTAATGGAAAAATCCGAACGCCATGCATAGGACTTTAAAAAACTGCTATTAAAGCTCACAATTCTTCGAAGTGGACAGAAACATTACTTACAGTCGTGCTTGGCTTACGTGCTGCTCTCCGAGATGATGGCAGTCAATCGGGAGCTCACATGGTGTATGGAAAACCTACAGACTGCTAAGTGAATTTTTTGAAGAGAAGACATCTCGAATGGAACACGGCACTTTTCTATCCCGTTTACAAGATCAGATAAATGCTCTTAAACCAATAAAGTCAGAAAAGAAGAATTCAACATGTGTATTCATAAACAAAGATCTCAGGGTATGCACCCATGTTTTTGTAAGATTAGATAGAAAGAAAGAAGCCTCTTGAACCAGCTTATGAAGGACCCAACCTTATAATATCAAGACAAGAAAAGTACTTCACTCTTCAGATCAAAGGGAAACAGGTGAATATTTCATTAGATCGGTTGAAGCCTGCTTATATTTTAGACCCTGATGACCCCACATGTAACATGGATCAAGAACCTAGATTGTTGACAACGCCTGTGAAGCCTTAGCCATCAAGTCAGGATGTTCCAGCTTCAGCGTCCAGAGATGAAGTAACAACAAGAACAGGTAGAAGAGTCAGGTTTCCTCAGCGTTATCTACAGTGATCAGTTGTGAAAAATGTCTCTAGTGATTAGTGTTGGTAATGTGTTATAGTTATGTTATTTATTTTTGTATGTAGTATAGCATTTTAAAACTTTTTTTTTTGTGTAAAATTAGTTTTTAATTTCAGAGAAAGTCAGATAATTGTATTTATTTTTTGTGTCAAAGTTTTGTGTAATATCGTAACATACTTGATGTAACTGGGAGAGGAGTAACTGTAGGGTAACACCATATTATCAATAAAGTTGATAACAATTATCGAATTATCGATTCGATTAATCAATTATGCAGAGTAGGTTAACGAAGGTTACAAAAATGTGTTATCATATAATGCAATGTGCAGTAATAAAAAATAATACTTAAATGTTAAACTGGGTTATGTCATTTAAATATAAAAACAGCAACAACAGTAACAGGTATGACCCTCTTATAAACATTTATAATACAGAACCTAACAGAAAAACAGTTAATAAACAAGTAAAACCATCTACATTTTTGAATGACATTCAAAATGTAAAAGCTTTAATTTCATGGTTAAAGAAAGAAATAGGTCAGAATTACTTCAATATTAAATATACAGTTTAAAAAGTACGCTGATTAAAAAAAGTGAACGCTGACTTTAACACACATCAGTTGTCTGAAGATAAGAACTTGAGTGTGGTTATGCATCGACTCCAATATCAATTATTAAAGAAGAATTAAAACGTCAGAAGAAGAAAAATTAACGTCATTAGGGTATGACGTTACCAATTATATATCAGCCCCGAACTAAATTGCCGCTTAATATGTTTTTTGTTGATTTAAACAAAAATAATTTAAATAAAAAATATTCGATATAAATTATATTTATTATACTAGAATAGAAGTATTAGAGGTGCGAAAAAAGAGAGAAACTCCACAGAGCTTTGCCCACACCTAATCTTACTGTGACCACCGGCCACGCTGTGTACTGTGCGGAGAGGCCCACGAAACCTCATCAAAACTAGAAATAGTCCTACCAAATCTGCCAACTGTGAAGGAGTACATCCCGCTAATTACTGGGGATGTCAGGCTCTCAAGAACCTAAGAGCACAGCGAACCCAGAAGTACCGTCCTCCGCCGGTGATTGTCAAAACTCCTCCTCCGGATCTAGGGCAGCTCTGCCAAACGCCCTTATCAACAGAAGCCTTCGGAACCTGTCGCTTTACACTCGAGAATAGAGCGCCCGATCTGTACGCGGCCCAACTTGGAGGTTCATTAGCCTCTGCCACATCCAAGATCAGGTATGAGAGAAGACAGTAGTCAGCTGGTGCAACTAGCTGAGTCTGTACCTTCTCAACAAACAAATTTATTAAATAATTTAAATGCCCTCATCCAGCCCCTTTTGACCCTAATTAATCAAATATCACAACTAACATACTCCTTAACTGCTATTTATAGACATTAGTTCTCTGACTGTTGGCTCACTGTCAACCCTTCTTTGGAAAACAAACGGAACACTTTGACATAAAATTGAAATAGAAATTTGTTTACAACGTATTGACATCGTACTTCTGACGGAAACACATCTCCCTTCATGTAACAAACATTTTTTTTTCTCCCTTTGGAACGAAACTCGCAAATAACAGGGTTTTTGACTCAAAGTAGGTTATCTTCCCCTTTTATTTCATACTTACTTACTAATTGGCGGTGAGTTCCAATATGGAATACAAGTTCAGGACAGAGCCGAGCTCCACACATCTCTCTCTTCCCAGTCGCCCTCCTGCAGACAGCCGGCCATCTCTTCTCGTACTCCCTCCATCCTCGTGATTTTCGGTCGTACTCGCCTACGCTTTCCAGACGGTTGCAAGTCAAGGACTTTGTTCGGCCCAATTCACTTCTGGCATTCTCCTGAAGCGCCCATACCACCTCAACCGCCGTTTCCCTATCCTTTCAGGGACTGTTTCCTCAACACCCATCCCTTTTCTCTCTACTTCCTTTTGGACTCTGTCCATCCTCTTAACTTGAGACATCTTTCCATTCCTGCAAAATCACAAAATCCATTTCTGCAGTCTAAACTTTGGCATATACGAGGCATGTTTTTTAAGTAAGTACCGTTTTGCGATTCCACCGCCGCAGCGTTACGGTCAGCGTTCCGCGCATGGGCGCTGGTTACCTACATTTCTTGTATACGCACTGACGCCATTACAGTCAGATTCTTCATTGTATACGTTGTTTACTTAGTGTTTAAGATGCCTCCGACAATCGTGAGTCCCGCTGATCGTGAAGTACGAGCTGTTATACGATTTCTAAGTGCTAATGGCGTAAAACCGATCGATAATCATCGTGAGATCGTTGAAGTTTACGGACAAAACATTATGAGTGATGAAATGGGAAGGAAATGGGTGAGAGCATTTAAAGATGGCCGCACAAATGAGCATGATGGAGAACGGAGTGGGCGTCCTTCGGTCGTTAATGAAGATTTGGTGCAGAAAGTGGACGAAAAAGTGAGAGAAAGCAGACGCTTTACAATTTCATTATTGTCCGACTGCTTTCCTCAATATTCTCGTAGTGTTTTGTATCGCATTGTGACCAAGAACTTGAATTACCGGAAATTGTGTTCACGTTGGGTTCCAAAAATGTTGACGGATTTGCACAAAACCCAACGTTTAGGCAGTGCATTGACTTTCCTTGAGCGGTACAACAATGAAGGTGAATATTTTTTAGACCAAACTGTTACTGGTAACGAAACATGGGTGGCCTACGTCACACCATAATCAAAACAACAATCCATGAAATGGCGACATTCAACATCACCCAAAAGAGTGAAGTTTAAGCAAAAAATTTCTGCCCGGATAATCATGTGCACAGTTTTTTTGGGACAGAAAAGGAGTATTGCTAGTGGAGTTTCTGCCTCGTAATGAGTCAATCAAAGCTTATTGTGAGACATTGACAAATCTGCGTCGTGCAAATCCAGAACAAAAGACGTGGCAGGTTGAGTAAGGGTATCGTTTTGCTGCATGACAATGCCCGTCCACATGAGGCTAATCGGACCGAAGATCTCATCAAATCATTTAAATAGGAAACTCTAGACCATCCTCCATACAGCCCTGATCTGGCGCCCAGCGACTACCATTTGTTCTTGCACTTGAAGAAACACCTGGGCGGTCGGCGTCTTCAAGACGATAACGAAGTCAAAACATTTGTGATGAGGTGGTTAACAAGTCAGGCGGCAGAATTTTTTGAGGAGGGTATTCAAAAACTGGTGCCGCGTTATGACTAGTGCTTTAAAATTCATGGAAATTATGTGGAAAAGTATATTAAGGTACAGGCCTTCATATAAAAATAAAATTATTGCGATATCTTTGAACTTGTCTTTTTTGAATTCCAAAACGGTACTTACTTAAGAAACATGCCTTGTAACCCAGCAGTATCGACTATGCCTCGCATGGACTCGACAACAGCTGTGAATATACGCCGCTTGTTCTTATCTGAGATGGTGTTATTCCAGAGCCCTGGGTGTATCCTTCTTCTTGCTTTCCTTACAAGTTCCACCTTCTTTCGGACATCAACTTACACCCCTATGTCTTCCAAATAGGACCCGAGGCCTATAAGCCTAAAAGCCTTAAATTTTCCCCATACTTGAACACCTATGTGTAGATCATCCTCCTCATCTCCTAGTGCCATGTATTCAGTCTATTGGAAGATGATCCTGAGACGTGCTTCTTCATATACTTCCTTTAACTGGACGACCACCATTTTCTGGAACACTTTCTTCCGAGCATCCGATCGCCATCTGATCGTCTGTGAAGAACAGGGTAAGAAGATCGTCGTCATCAAAATTAATCTCCATAGGCTTGGCTTGGTCTCACCTTGGAGACAGGCAACATTCTTGCTTCAACCCTTTGGTACAATAAAGTCTGCTTCCATTATGACAAACAACTTCCATTGATCTTCTATGACTACTTGTAGCGAGAAATGTTTTACGCCAGTGAGATCCTGACCCAAATGACAACCCCCAACCTGGAGGATCAGAGGTTTTCTGTCGGGGTCTCCTTCCGTTAGAAAGGCTGCCTGCCACTGCTAACGAGCCCTGTCCGTCCGCGTTTAGATTCGGAGTTGTCCATCTCCTAGGTGTCTCAGCAATGATGTAGGAGTGGTTGAGCATATTTATAGGCTGCACATACTTGCCTTGTTACAGCCACCGTATTAGGGCCCTCTGGAGAATTTTTGAGGATGGCCGCGCCACTTATCACCTTCCCTCACCCTGTTGGCGTCTGCCGCTCGTGGTCCGGGAATGCAAGTCCACTATCTACCATCTGTGGCCCCACCTGGCCCCCTGAGCCCGGGGTGCCCCACATAAGGAGGGCATGCCTTTTATTTTTTATATTAAATAAACGAAAAAATGGAATAATCTAAAAATATAATTTAAAAAAATGAAGATATTTTAGAATATAGTTATTTCTTTACTATAAATATAATTTTCTTAGTTTCTGTTATCTAAGGACAAAATTTTAAAAAAATAACCTGCTAGACTGACTGCTATTAGTTCAAAAGTAATCTTTATTAAAGACACATTTTAGAAGTTATGTAGGTGTGTAACACTAGTTTTTCAAAAATATAAAACTCTAATTAGCTCATTCTGAGACTAATTAAAATCAAACCTACTATTTTAATTATTTAATTGTTTAGCATTCTATTTAATAACTATTTTTAATGGTCCATAATAGACAATGATTCGTAGCAATTTAAGAATTATGAATTTGAGATCAGCGGGGACTAGTTATTGTGCAATGACTCCCCACTCACTAACCTTGACTCACGACCCAGTCACTATTAAGACTTCAGTGTGTTCACAACCCGATACTGTTCTTCCAGTCCTACCAAATTTTGAGCATTAAATTAAGTTAGTATGGCTTAATTATTATTTTTAATACATAAAGTTAGAGCAATTATAGACTTTAAGAGCATTTTTATGTGTTTAAGAAAATAAATTAAAGAAATAGCGTTCAAAACACTCCGGAAATAATAATTTTGAACAGTTTTTTTTTTTAGTGTTATTACTGTTTTTCTCAATGAAGGCATTAGTAATAATGGTTAAAAACTAAAATTATATTAAAAGAAACTAAGAAAAACAAATAGAATAATGATAAAAACAATATATAATAAACAATCAATAAAATAGATACAAAGTTTACAAACTATTGAACATCTTAAAACTGTATAAATATACACAACACTAAAAGTTAATAATTATGCATTAATAATTGTTTGTCTTCTTTCCCCCATTTTCATTTCTTATATTATTTTTTTTGTTTTTGTTTAGTTCTGCTCTCAAATGTTTCAGATGACAAATGTTTTCTCAAATTAATAACGAGTATTCTTCATAGATAATTAATATTTTTGCATAAATTTGGGACAAAATTAGATGTTTCGTTATTATTTTAAATCAATAGCTTAATTAAAAATATAAGTTCTTTAATTTTATAACACAATATTTGTAATTTTTCTAATATTTCTACATATATATACATCAATCTAATAAATTAATGTAAAATTGATGTATATAGTAATATAATAATTTCAATTAAATTAAATTATATCGTAACGGTAATTATAAAATTGTCCTTGTGGTTGAAAAACTCTAATATATAAATAAAACTATATCGTAGTATTATCTTTAAGAAAGGAAATAATCTTAAAATAAAAAACATTGATAAATTAAGCATTGAGAAATATTTCATATTCATCAATTTAAATAATGTAAACACTGTTTATGTAAGCATTTCATTTTCATAACAGCGAGCACATTTGAAACATTATTGTTTAATTTGGTTAATTTGACAATAGCTATAAACCATTTCTTTTATTACAATGATTTAAAGTGCTACATGCATAGGTTATAAAAATCTAAAAACATTCTTGAAGTTTTGTTTGTGTATTCATTTAACGTAACATTATACCACTTTGGTTATTTGAACAATGCTATAGTGGGAATTCTAAATTTTGCTTATCCAGATAGGGATCTTTGACGAGTGCCTGACATTGCTTGGGGCCACCATTTTAAGTACCCTCTAAAAAACGGCATAACTGAGGTTTTTTCACTACGTGTAATCGAATAGTCATCTGCCAGGTTTGAACCTGTGGCCTTGAGCGTTGTAAGTTGTCATGCTTACAGTGCTCTACGCCTTAGCCTAAAAGCCTATAAGCCTTTACGCCTTAGCCGACCCCATTCTTGAAGTCTTGGTTGTTGATTCACTTAACGTGGCTACTGTGACTAACCGGACGATGCTACAGTGAGAGTCATACAATTTGCCTATACTAATTTCTTTTACCATCTGCCAGGTTTGAACATGTGACCCAGAGTATGGAAGGCTGTTATGCTAGGTCTCTACGCCTTTGTTGACTCCATTCTTGAAGTTGTTGTATTAGCGAGAGGAATAACCACTATATAAGTAACACATAAAATATGTTGCATGATATCTAGATAAAACGATTATTGTAAACTAAAACGTTCATTTATGAGTTTATCTCTTTCCTAAAAGTTTTTACTAAATCCTATTTTAAGTTTGTATGGTCCTTTCTACCTACGCTGATGACACTTGTGTGTTATCAGTCAATACTGATTCAACTATTGCCTCTCGAACTCTCCAATCCCACATCAGAGACCTCGAAGTATGGTGTCAGAACTGGAAAATTAAAATAAATGCCAACAAATCCAACCAAATTACCTTTACTCTTCATCGTAAACCTATGACATCCTTCCCTACTGTATCCTTTAATAATACTCCTCTTGTCCCAGTTGAACAGATCCGATACCTAGGACTGCATCTGGACAAACGTCTCACTTGGAACCTACATACAAGACTGAAAAGACAAGAAACTGCTCGACGTTTTCGATTACTTCAACACTTACTGGACAGACGCTCTAACCTTCCACTTAACTACAAAAGGCTCATCTATATCACCATCATAAGGCCTATCTGGACGTACGGAGTTGAGCTTTGGGGCTCTACTAAACCATCAAATTCTTCCCGTATTCAATACTTACAATTCAAAATCCTTCGAAAAAACCTCAATGCTTCTTATTTTGTCACAAATAAACTCATCCATAAAGACCTTAATATTCCCTTTGTTGTTGACTTGGCCCGAACCAGGTACCACTCCTTTCATGACAAACTCCATTCCCACTCTAATCCACTTGTTTCAATCCTTGCTTCCTCTACAATCCCTGATAAACCTCCGAGACGTCTGAAAAGAAGATGGCCCCGAGACCTTCTTGTTTACCATAGTCTTTGAGGAGCTGCCAATGGGTAGTATCCCTACATATGAATCATGTCAACTTATCTTGTATCACATTGACTAAATGTATTTTATTATACAGTTGTAAATACCAATAAATGTATTTAAAATAAAAAAATAAATAAAAAAGTTTGTATGGAACCTCACTAGAAATAATTACATCTGATTGTAAAATTTAATCATATAAATCGGAATAATGACATAAAAATTCATTTTCTTAATTTAATGATTTTTTATTTCCAAAAATAAAAAATTAGATGTACAGACAGTTAGCAAAATTTGCAATATTTGACTATGATGCCTTTTTTGGAAGTTTAGACTTGGACCCAAGCCTTCGGGTCGTCCATCCTTCAATTGTTGATGATGACAATATTCCAAAAATTATCTGAAAGTTGGCAACATGCTATTGATAAAAATGAGTCTTATATAATTTATTCAATATTTACAAGAATCTGAAGTTTTTATTGAAATAACTAGTAAAAACGCTACGAGGTTATTTTAAACGCTAAATGCTATAAAGTATTTAATAATCTTGAAGGAATTGATTAACTACCTATACTTTAACAACAACATGATTTTGTATTGCCGATCAAAACACCCTATTATCATAACATTAAGAAAGATTTTTAGGCAAGATTGTTTCCCAACTATAGTTTCAGCAAAAATAAAACTGCAAGGTGCAACGGAAGTTTAAGACTCTTCAAAATAAAGACACGGGTTTTTTTTTTTTTTTTTTTTTTTTTTTTTTTTTTAACAAATTTCAAAATCTAGATGTTTTAGTTAAAATTATTTTAACTTTGATATAACTATTCCACATCAAAATTTAATTTTATACCGTCTAATATATAAAAATCTTTTAAAAAAAAATATGTATACTTGATAGGCATGGGAATAGGTCCTAAAGTATATTTCGTACCGCCAGGTGATTCAGGTGTCCCTATCCAGAAAAAAACATATGTCGTTTTACGAAAACATTTTTTTTATTTCTTTAGCATCAAGAGACACTTATAACTCGGAATTTTTATCCTCTTTCACCATTCCACTTTTTTAATCGCGATTTTAGTATTTTTATTAATAGCGATCAAATCAGTTTAAGAACTATTAAAAGGTTGAAAGAAGTTTAATGTTGATTTAAATAAAAAGTTTATTCAGGTGGTTGGAAACAGATGATTTAAATTAAATTATATAACAAAACAAAATTGTTATTAATAATAATCAGTAATAAGTTAGAGACATATTTTTCACATTGCATTATCTTTTACAAATGTGTATATAATATAATACTTTTTAAAAATCTTTAGCTTTTCAATGTTATATTATTATTAATGTGCTCTAAAAAAAACGAAAAATACATATTAAATTATTTTAATCTTTTCACTTTAGCCTGTTATAAAATTCTTTCACCATTTTTACTAAGAATTAAAGGGATCACTTGTAGCTGGGTGGTTAGCATAACAGCCTCCTATGCCAAAGCTCACGGGTACGAACCCGCAGGTGGTCCTAGGATTTTTTAATAGGAATAAAAAACCCTTAGTTATGCCGTCTTTCGGAGGGGACGTTAAAAGGTGGTCCCGAGCCTGTACGATGTCAGGTACACGTTAAAGATCCCTATTCTAATAAAACCTGGATAGGCAAAATTTAGGACTCCCACTGTAGCATCGTCCGATTAGCCATAGTAGCATAAAGTGAGGTTAAACAAACAAACTAAGAATTAAAATTTATATAACATCATATGGTTATTGTTTTAAATCTACAAAATTGAAGGAATTTTATAGGAAGATCATATAGGAAGTTTAATCATAATTGTTAGAGCCGTTTTTGATAAAATCGTAAACAAGTGCCAAGCAAGGCAGAACAACGTTCGCCGGATTAGTTAGTATTATATTTATTGCAGCTTTAAGATATTTTTGATATGTAACTTTATTTTTTTCTTATACAGATATATTTCAATGTGTATTCATGTGTTTTTACACGGATTTTCTACTCGATGATACTCATCGGTACTCACAAGGCAATTAAAGCATGCATTGCAATTAGATTTTGAATTGAGGTTATACATAGCTAATTATTTAAAACGTATTCATCCTATTTAAATGCATCTTCCATAGGTAGGCACAAAAAATATAACACATTCTCATTGTCAGAAGAAAATATATATATATATATATATATATATATATATATATATATATATATATATATATATATATATATTGTTGGGATGAGTGACAATAAAACTCAATGAGAAAATGTAGACTCAATCCCGTTTCGAAATGAGCTGGTCTTGAGTACTTAATCATTCAAAAAAAGAAAAAAAAAAGGTAATATTAAATAAAAAGATAAAATTGAACGTAATGAAAATAAATAAAAGTTTAATAAAAAAAAAATGAGGAAAATTTACAATATATAAAATGTGAAAACAATTTGGTTTATAAACAAATAAAAAAAAGGTTCTTCTATTAAAACTTAGCTTCCGTACGACGGGTAGGCGATTCTCCATGGAAGGATGGTGATCTTCAGAAGTCAACGAAATAAAGTCCTGAACGATAAATTGGTGAAGGCGCCAATCGATAAACAGGTACTCTAAGCTAGCTGGTTCCAACGGTACTGGCTTGAGGGCAAGGGGGACACTCTTATCAGTCTAATCCCTAACTGCACTTGAATAATATATAAACTAACAAAAAAAAAAAAATGTCCTCATTAAAAACTATTTTTAATTTGATTTGATTTTTAATTATAAACAAAATATATACAGGTAAAAAAAAAAAAAAAAAAAAAAAAAAAAAATTATAATTTCCATGCTCAAACACACCGCCCACCAAAATTTATCATATTAAATTTTCAAAATTGTGGTTAATCCACATGAGGGAATAAGGGAGCTAATTTTGAAACCGGTCTTAGGTATTCTCCAGTAGCTGTTCTGACTTTTGCTACTCTAATTACCCCATCGTCTCCAGGAAACACACCAACGATACGACCCTTTGGCCATCGATTTAATTGCATGTTTGCATCCTTCAACAATACCATGGTGCCAGTTGTTACATTAGGTGTATCTGTAGTCCATTTTCCACGTTGTTGTAGGCAGTTCAAGTAGTCGTGTCTCCATCGATTCCAGAAATCTTTGATGCTACGCTTTAAGAGTTGCCATCGAGTGA
The DNA here is from genome assembly GCA_023052935.1 of Piezodorus guildinii. NCBI lineage: Eukaryota > Metazoa > Arthropoda > Insecta > Hemiptera > Pentatomidae > Piezodorus > Piezodorus guildinii. The sequence goes on from CM041294.1 coordinate 72,259,932, forward strand.
GACGATTAGATGAAATGTCATGAAGGTCTTGGTCTGGTAATGCCAGCAATGGTGCACCAATAAGAAAATGTCCTGGTGTCAATACGTCAAAGTCCTCAGGAGAGGAAGACATGGGATGTAGAGGTCTGGAATTAAGAATAGCTTCGATACGCGCTGTTATAGTTGACATTTCCTCGTAAGTTAGACTTTGATCTTTTACAACCCGGGTAAGGTGAAACTTTAGCGATTTTACTCCTGCTTCCCAAATACCACCAAAATGCGGCGCTGAAGGAGGGATAAAACACCATTGAATGCCACGTGTTGTAAGATGGTCTTCAATTTTCTGCTTGGCTGGCTGAAGATTCCACCACACATATAATTCTTTTAAGCGTCGATGAGCCCCGATGAAATTGGTCCCATGATCGGACATGATTTTCTGCGGTAGACCGCGTCGAGCAATGAAGCGATCTAAACCCGCTAGGAAGGCTTCTGTTGTCAATTGAGAAATAATCTCCACATGTATTGCCTTGGTACTGAGACACACAAAGAGAGCTACATATGCTTTCTGAACTGCAGCTTTGCGCTTGAGCGAGTCTCTTAACAGAAAGGGGCCTGCGAAATCTACTCCTACTACGATGAATGGTCTTCCTTGCTGGAAACGAGACGGCGGTAAGTCAGCCATGCGTTAGGTGTAATTCTTCGCCGACAACTCGTGACATCTTAAACACTGGTGAACTCGTTGTCGGACTAAACGCCGACTTGATAATATCCAAAATTTTCTTCTGAGTAGTGACTGCAAAATTTGAGGACCTGAATGTAGATATGTCGAATGGTAATAGTCTACAAGCAAATTGACAAAGTGTGATTTACGAGGGAGCAGTATTGGATATTTAGAATCTTCAGATATTGGTGCATTTCGCAATCTACCGCCCACCCTAAGGATACCCACCGAATCAACAAATGGAGACAACGATTGTAGACTTATTCTGTCGGATTTTTCAGTAGGTATGGCATTAGGGAAATGGTAAGTTTGAATAATTTTTATCAGCATAGTAGTGGTGTCTCTAACTTCATTCAACTTTAATGAACCAATTTTTCTTTCATTCTTGTGGGGTCTGACGTTATTACAGAATCTGCGAATATAGCTGAAAACTCTAATGAGTTTGGTAAATGAAGAAAACTTGTTAATTTCTTCTATGACTTCCAGAGTATTTTTACTATGTGTTAACATAACCATTACTTCTGATTTAATTTCTGGTAGTGGTGGAGTATTACAAATATCTATTTGATCTAAAGGCCATTCTGCCTTAGGAAGTCGCAGCCAATCAGGTCCTATCCACCAAGATGTATCATGAATTAGGTCTGTAGAATCGACACCACGAGAGGCGACATCAGCTGCATTATATTGGGAGCGAATATGGTGCCAGGAAGCTGACTTAGATAAATCCAGAATTTTCCCAACCCTATTAGCTACGAATGTCTTCATTTGATGGAATGGCATTTGAAGCCAAGCTAACACAGTCGCTGAATCAGACAGTAAAATTACTGGCATGTCCTGGAATTGTGATAAAAATTCTTGAAGAGCCTTTAAGGTTTTCACTAATAGTACTGCGGCGCAGAGTTCCAGCCTCGGAATGGTGACTGGTTTCAAGGGAGCCAATTTCGTTTTAGCAAAAACAAGATTTGTTGCGACATGGCCTGTTTCACTCTCACTTCTAAAATAAATGACTGCTGCATATCTAAACGACGAAGCATCCGAAAACCCAACTAGGCAGTTCCGTAATTTTCTATTTGAAATTATTCTCCTGGGAATGCTTATTTCGGCCAACTTAGGTAATTCCGTGAAAAACGTGTGCCATCGTTTCTGAATGTTCATAGGAATCGGATCGTCCCAACCAATCTTGAGCCTCCAAAGTTGTTGTAAAAGTGTCTTCGCTCTAAAAACAACAGGTGCCAAATATCCCAATGGATCATACACACGGGCTATAGTAGACATGAGACCTCTTTTTGTATAAACGATGTCTCTTGGTGTGACACGGTACGATAACCGATCATGGTTTGGTTCCCACAGCATACCCAAGATTTTAATTGCTTTGTCTTCCATGTTACTAAATGATACAGTGGAATCAATCCCTTCAGATACATTTCTTGTAAGCTGATGGTCGTTGCTAAACCACTTCTTCAGTGTGAAACCACCTTTATTTAGCAGGTCAATAAGCTCTTTTTGTAGTTTCAAGGCCTCTTCTAGTGTTTCAGCACCAGTCAACAGATCGTCGATATACATATTTCCTAATAAAGCTTGTGAAGCAAGTGGATATTTATGTCCTTCATCTACGACAAGTTGGTGGATTACCCTTATGGCTAGGAAAGGAGAACACGATAATCCAAAGGGCAAGCGATTAAATTCATATTCCTGAATGGCATCAGCATGGTTGAAACGAAAAAATAGGTGTTGGAACAATCGATCTTCGGGGTGAATCAAAATTTGTAGAAACATTTGGCATATATCGGCGGATATTACATATTGAGGTAAACGGAATTTTAACAAGATATCCTTTATATCGTGCTGTAATTTAGGCCCTGTTAGAAGATGACTGTTTAATGACCCCGATGCAGTAGTTGCAGAAGCATCAAAGACAATACGCAGATGTGTGGAAGAGCTATCCTTGTAAATTCCATGATGCGGAAGGAAGAATTTTCCTGGTCGAGATGTAGGCGAAAGGTATTGTTTGCTGAGGTACTCTTGAAATACATTATCATATTCAAGTCTCAGGTTAGGGTTCTTGGTCAACTTCTCCTCTAACTTCAAGAAACGATGGATGGCAATTAGTCTCGAAACTTGTAAATTAAACGATTTGCTTCTGAATGGTAGACTAACTATATATCTGCCATGATCATCCCTCGTGTGAGACCTTTTAAAATGTTCTTCAGCCTTAATATCTTCAGGATTCGACTGTGGAACTGTAGAGACTTCCTCGATCTCCCAAAATTTATTCATAATACACGGTAATGTTTCCTCTTCAATATCTGTTTCGGCTACAGTAAACATCGCTGTAGAGAATGAGTTTGGCGGCCCATTAGGAATTGGTCCAACTAATATCCAACCAAATACCGTATTAAGAGCATTAGGGAACCCTTCTGAGGTCTTTTGTATTTTACCCGTTAGTACATCACCAAATAAATCGGCACCCAATAAAAAATCGATAGGACCTGGTAAATGGCATATTGGATCGGCCAGTTTTAAATCTCTAAATTTATCCATCACCTGGCTGGGAATTGGATTAGAGGGCATGTTTGAACTAATTTGGTCAATTACAATAGCGCAAGTTTCCATCTCAGGACCATCTTCTGTTTCAGGTATGAGTGAACATGAAACTCGGTATTTTCCCCCCGAAATTGGTTGGTTCCCAAAACCTACTATTTGATGAGGATTTCTAAATTTTGATAGCCCCAATTTCTTCACAAGTTGTGAGGTGATAAATGACCTTTGGGACCCACTATCTATTAGTATCCTCAAACGATGATATTGTCCAAAATTGTCCTTTATTCTTGCTTGAGCTGTACCAAGTAGAACATTAAGATTTCCAGAAGTTGATGATGAAAGAATAGTGGTATTATTTGATATTGAAGGTTCATTGGAGTTTGTCTGAAGCTGAGGCAGCTGGTGGGAAATACGTGTAACTGAAGATTGATTGGTAATCTCGTTGCTTGGTCCAGGGTAATTGGTTTTCCTACTATTTTGATTATTATGAGTAGGTGTTTCGAAGGTCGAAAAATGGAGTAAGCTATGATGCCGGCGGCTACAATACTTACACGAATGTTTTGATGGACACTTAGCAAGAGAATGACCTAATCCGAAGCAATTCAAGCAACGATTTAAAATTTTCATCTGATCGAATCTTTGTTTAGGATTCATTTTTCGAAACGAAGAACAATCAACAATGCGATGAGAGCTATAAAACATTGGACAAACAATATTACAATTTATATTGGACATGAGGACTCGTTTTGGAATTTTCCTGTCATCAGTGTACGACGGAGAACATCTGGAGGTCGAGGTTAAAGCTGTCGATTGCAGCTCCACTATTTGTTGAGTAATAAATTCAGAAAATTCTTGAAAAGTGGGTAATTCGGGTTTCGAACTAAATTTCATCTCGAAACGCTCTCTAGTTTTATGATCCAACAATCGAAGAATGTAAGTGTACAATATAAAACCAGATGGATCTGGGAGCTTCAATTTAAGAAATGCCGTTGCGCTCTCTAAAACAGTCGATGACAAATTTTCTAAAGAAGACAACGAATGTTTGGCCAGCGTTGGAAAATTAAAAATATTTACGAAATGATGGGTTGCCTGAATTCTTAGACTGTCAAAACGCTTAGTAAGGGCCTCCCAAGCTGTGGTATATCCTTGTTGTGATATTTGAATAGCCGATATTGTTTGTGCTGCAGCGCCTTTCAAATTCGATTTTAGGTAATGAAATTTTTGGACTTCACTAAGATCCTCATTTTTATGAATTAGAGAGACAAAAGTGTCTTTAAATGCAGGCCATTCCGATATATTTCCTGAAAACGAAGGGATATTAATTATAGGAAGTCGCAGATGAAAATTAGAATCTCGCGCATGCGTATCACGTAGAGATGCATCAGTAATGGCGGATTCCTTATTAGACCCGGGCGAAATATCAAACGATAATGCCTCATAAAATTTGTTTCTTATTTTATCTTTTAATTCTTTGTACTCTTCGGTAGGTTCCCCCATTACTTTTGATATTTTCCTAATTTCATTATATTTATCAATAAATTTCTCGTGGGTGGAATCTAGTCGAGAAATTTTTGCCCTAAATAATCCCTTTTTACTAGGATCGGAACTCGATGCGCGCCCCAATGTACATGTTTCTAATATATCATCGGCGAGATCTTTAAATTCCTCAACTAAAAGTTCTAAATCAAAATCCCCCTTAGAAGATGGTGTTTTAGGTGGCATTATAGAGCTGTTAATAAAAAAATGATATTGGAACGAATAATAAAATATTTAAGCCTGAAAATTACACAACAAAAATTTAAAGAAATATTTAAAGAAAATCTAATATTTCAATAAATAATAATTAAATAAATGGTTAAATTTATTTGGTTAATATACGATCAAACTAACAATTAAGTACTCAAAATCTGGCTGCCGGAGGACCAAACTTATGTTGGGATGAGTGACAATAAAACTCAATGAGAAAATGTAGACTCAATCCCGTTTCGAAATGAGCTGGTCTTGAGTACTTAATCCTTCAAAAAAAATAAAAAAAAAGGTAATATTAAATAAAAAGATAAAATTGAACGTAATGAAAATAAATAAAAGTTTAATAAAAAAAAAAATGAGGAAAATTTACAATATATAAAATGTGAAAACAATTTGGTTTATAAACAAATAAAAAAAAAGGTTCTTCTATTAAAACTTAGCTTCCGTACGACGGGTAGGCGATTCTCCATGGAAGGATGGTGATCTTCAGAAGTCAACGAAATGAAGTCCTGAACGATAAATTGGTGAAGGCGCCAATCGATAAACAGGTACTCTAAGCTAGCTGGTTCCAACGGTACTGGCTTGAGGGCAAGGGGGACACTCTTATCAGTCTAATCCCTAACTGCACTTGAATAATATATAAACTAACAAAAAAAAAATATTTTCCTCATTAAAAACTATTTTAATTTGATTTGATTTTTAATTATAAACAAAATATATACAGGTAAAAAAAAAAAAAAAAAAAAAAAAATTATAATTTCCAGGCTCAAACATATATATTTATGTTAACTTCATTTATTTGTATTTATTTTGTCCACAAATTTTGTTATTGTATACGTTTATTTATATATATATATATATATATATATATATATATATATATATATAAAATTTGTGCAATCGATTTATTTTTTGGCATTTAGATTTTTATCTTATATCTAATTTGAGTGTTGGACATAGTTTTTATTCATTTTGAGGAGAGATTTTTTACTTATTAGTTTAACATAGAAAAAAATATAGGCCAAAATATCTAATTCACATAGAGTATTTGATGAAGCATATTTCTTGTATTTACGTAATTTCATCATTTTTCTGTTTATTAATGATAAGTTATGTAAATAAAAAAATATCCCGTCATCGTTTATCTAATATCAGATTTTTAGAGAGAGAGTTTTATCTTTATTTTTAATCCCCAATTTATTATTTGATAAATTCACATATAAAGAACATCTGGCCAATGCACAATTTTGAGGAAAATCGAATCATTATTATGAATGATTATGATAATTAACATTGACCCTTTATTTGATCTTAATGACGTAAAAGACGTAATGAAATTAAGGAAAAGTATTGTGAACATTTTTATAACCTTGTTTTTAACATAAATAAACGTTTTAAAATCTCATTAATCTTAGTAATCAGTGGTCATTTTATGAGCTGAGAATTCTAGTTCAAAAACGAAAAGTCCCATAAAATTTACTCAAGTTAATAATATTAAATTCAGACGTCGTTCAGATAGCTCAGTTTGACATTCAAACGATGCCATGGAGCCTACATCAAAACCGACAGATAACGCGAACGTGAAAAAAACAGATATGTTGAAAAAAAAAATCTAAATAGTTCAAATGTTGTTGGTATTACAAAATTTCGGCGCCGGAAAAACACGAAGTTCACTTACCTCGGCTATTAAAATCCATTTAAGAGCTATTAAAAAGAAGTGAATTGAGAAAATGGAAGAATTTTTTTTTCGGCGATCATCATATACATATACAGCGCATATGCTTATTGCCGCGGAAAAGTGACAGGTGTAGATTATAATAAATAAAGACAAAAAAAGTGTTAACTTATTAATTATTATTATTATTAATTTTATTATACGGGTCAATCCATTCGAAATCGTCCAGACCTTCCCTATTTTGATTATTTTTAACCAGTTTTTTTCTTTCTCTTCATGAATAAATTACCGTGGATCATTTTTTTTTTTTTTTTTTTTTTTTTCTGCCAAACTCTATAGTTTGCAGCTATTTTAAAATGACTTAAAACGGCTGCAACACTAAGCCGTTGTAAGTCCGCTTCGTGACTGAAAACGTGTAGGCAAAATCTCTCCAATTCTGGTAATTTTGCAGATACCGATTCAAAACAAAAACTAGCAATAAGATAAGGATATGATAAAAATTCTAAAAAAATTATACTTTTAGCGAGTTAAAAGTCTATAAAGGAAAGTAGACTCACCTTTGATTATTTTTCATTCATATCTTAGTCACAGCCCTACTAGCTGTGAAAATTTCGATCTTGAGAACATAGTCATTTTTTGTATATGGATTTTTAAAAATGGCAAAAACTCGTTTTTCGCGAAGTTTACACGCCAATAACTCAAAAGGGACTGAGTGAAAAATTATGAACCTAACACAGGCTTCACATATATAAGATGTTTATAAGTGATATATCGAGTTAGCAATTCTCTTCTCTTTACAATAACATTTTCTTTAAAAAATATCAACTCCTGTAATTTTGCATATTTCATAAAGAAACAAAAACTAGAATGTTGTACGAGAGTGTAAAATAATGGGACTCGTACAGATAATACTCCTATGTTATAAGTACTGTAGGATAAAATATAATGGCTGAGACTCAACTGGTTCAAGGGTTATTAATTGGGTTTGGCATCAAGTAGCTTTAAAAAATGGATCCAAAACTTCCAAGGAAGTAATTTGTAATGTATTAGATATCGAAAACGAACTTGATCTCAACCAAAACATTTCATCTCACATTATGTATTATAAATAGGTCTAATCTGTATGTTTTTCATCATTTTACACTGAGTCCCTTTCGAGATATTCCACTATAAATATTATTGAGCTTGGAGGTAGTCCTTTTTTGAAAAGGGACTAGTGGAATAAGCATGTGAAATCTGCCCCCGCGTGTTGAAATATTTTTTTGAAAGATTCAAAAGACATTTTTTACTGATATTTTCGTGGTAAAAAAAAGTTAAAAAAATGTTTTTTGAAACTGTTTTGTAAAATTCATAACATATATTTTTTTGTGAAAATCGGTTGAGCTGTTCAGGAGGAAACAATTTTTTTTTTTTTTTTTTTCTTTCCCAATCCATAACTTTTCTCCCATAAGGATTAAGGGGCTAAACATTTGCATAAGGTTGTTTCTTATAGGTGTGAAGCAATGGTATAAATTTCGTTCTAATGTACGCGGGGACATATTTCACTTGTTTATTCAGCTTGGCCCTTTATATTAAAAAGAAGGACAATGCTTACACGATCCGAATTTCTACAAGTAGTGCAGCAATAAAACTATACAAGAAAAAAATAAATAAATAAATAACCGTGAGACTCCATTCTAGCCTCCCTTGTTAAAGCCCGCTGTAAGTTTCTGTTGATTTAAATTTTAGTGAATTTTTTTAACGATTTTCTTGGCTACTTAGGTAAATGCTGTAAGGACCAAAACTGTATACGATACCCTCACCAACACTCTAGTATATGCTTCGTTCTGAAAAATGGAAAATTACAGGTGTTAATCATTTTTAAATAAAATGTTATTTCAACAGAGAAGAGAATTTGTCAACTCAAGAACCAGTTATGTCTCAGTCACCACATTTATGTCACTCATCAACATCGTATAGATGTGCAACCTGTGATAGTTTCATAATTTTTCATTTAGTCCCTTTTGAGATATTTATGTGTAAACTTCGCGAAAAACAAGTGTTTGCCATTTTTGAATATCCATTTACAAAAAAGGATTATGTTCTCAAGATCGAAATTTTTAAAGCAAGTAGGGCTGTGACTAAGCTATGAATGAAAAATAATGAAAGGTGTCTCTTTTCCTTTTATAGACTTTTAACTAGCTATAAGTCTTATTTTTTAATTAATTTTCGAGAATTTTTCTAATCTTTTTCTTCACTTCTTAAGGTAATAAGTTATAGGGACAAAAGATATAACGTATACCCATATCTTATTGTTAGTTTTTGTTTTGAATCGATATCTGTAAAATTGCCAGAGTTAGAGAGATTGTCCCAACACATGTTTTCAGACGCCAAGCGGACTTTTTTATCCACGGCTTTTTTTTTGTTGAAGAAGGGATTGAGAATTTTCGTTTAAAAAAAATCATTAATATCAAAAACTTTTAAGCGAAAGAATTAATAAAAATTGGACGATTTCAAATGGATTGACCCATATATATTATACCTGAGATGTTACAGTAACTTTCACGCACAAAAAGTAATTTATCTGAAAACTATTGAGTAGAGCGGTGAGTTACTGAGCTTCGAATCACGGCTTTGATACCGGCTGTAGCAGAATAATTGTTTTTGTTTATAACAAATCTGGTGTAGTAATCTGCCGACTCAGTGTAATTATGACTAAATAAGCTCATTGCATAGCCGTTATGTAATACCATTACGGATACTGCATCAATTTTTGAGGCGGTATAATTTTTTTTTTTTTTTCATTTAAAAAGGTTCATTATTGAATTAAATAAACCCTCCCAAAAAATAAATAATAATAATAACGGTAACTTACTATTACCTTTCCAGATAGTTATCACTTCTGGAACTCTACGAAATATTTGTTGTAGCACTAATCATAGGCATCTTTTAATACGGTGGTTACCAACTACAAATTTTCGCGGACCCCTTCATACCGTCAATTTATGATTCGGACAGTTATACAGACTACTAAATAGAAAATCTGAACTTACACTTGACAACAAATTATTAATTTATAGGACAATACTGAAGCCCATTTGGACCTAAGGACTTGAACTGTAGGGGACTAAACATTCTAACATTGAACGCATTTAATCCTTTCATTCTAATGTCCTCCGAACAATAGTAAATGCTCCTTATTATGTCTCCAACTATACCTTAATTTTCCATTTATTTCAGACCTTATTCGATCCAAATTTTCAAAATACCACCAGAACCTCCTTCATCATCCTAATCCTCTAAAATAATAATAATAATAACGGTAACATACTATTACCTTTCCAGATAGTTATCACTTCTGGAACTCTACGAAATATGTTGTAGCACTAATCATAGGCATCTTTTAATACGGTGGTTACCAACTACAAATTTTCGCGGACCCCTTCATACCGTCATTTTAAAGGCAATGACACTCTAAATCATAAATATTAGATAAATATTTAGATTTTTAGTGTGCTACACTATTTTATGTACATCGCCCTACTGAGGTGACCCCATACTCTAATAGACATTCAAAACTATCACCATAAAACAAATTGATTCTATACAAAACTGTCCTCCATCCTATATTTACCTTCTCTTCTCCAGTTTGGAGTTACATATGCGAACCGAACTACCGAAAATTGAAGGTGTTTCAAAACATATGTATGAGAATCGTAAATAAGGATGCTTGTTATACATGAATCACAACTATGCTACGCAATTTACAACTCCTTTCGATTAAAAAATTTACATATTCGTTGGCACACACATACCTCTCCAAAGTATTCACTCCTAACCCGGAATACCACAGCAATCATACCACAACAGTACAAGACTTCCTTTTGTCACCAATACCTCTTTCCCTATCTCCTAAAGCTATTAATCCCTCTAAGGTAAAATATCTTCTCCAGAAACTGACCCTCTGTAAATCTCGTGGAAACGACCTCCTCACTCCCTTGATCTTGCGACAACTTCCACAGAAAGCCATTTTATTTCTTACATACATCTACAACTGCATCCTACATCCCACCTACCTTCCTCTCTTATGGAAACATTCCGCAATCATTCTCTTCTAAAAACCAGGTAAACCTTCCAGCAACACTTAACATCATCATCATAAACAGACCTATTAGTCTACTCCCCATCCTCTCAAAATCTTCAAAAAGTTCCTTTTAAACGAATCTGCCCAATTAGAATCTCAAAATCTTACTTCCCAACAGTTTGATTTCCGTGCTCATCATTCCACTGTTCAACAAGGACTCCGAGTTGTAGACCATATTTCCTCAGCCCTTAAATACAAAGAATATTGTTATGGTGCGTTTCTGGACATAGTGCAAGCTTTTCTAAAGGTATAGCACGCCGGAATACTCTTCAAGCTTAAAACGCATTTACCCCATCTCTATACCTCATTTTACGATCTTATCTCTCAAACCGCTCCTTCCGAGTTCGCTGTGGTGTAGAATTTTCCAACTTTTATCCTTATTGAAGCCGGTGTTCCTCAAGGCAGCGTCTTGGGACCTGTCTTCTACATCTCTTACACTGCTGATATTCCTAATCATCCTGACACCTTTCTGGCAACATTTGCAGACGACACCGCCATCCTATCATTCAGTTCCAATCCTGAAACAGCATCCTTAATCCTGCAAAGGCAACTTAGTCTTATAAAGACTAAGGTGTAATGCTTGGCTTATAAAGGTGAACGAAGCCAAATGCAAACACGTAGCCTGCACTGTTTACTTCCGCTTACTTTACTTCAATTCCATTCCAATTCCTTCTTCACATACAGCCCGGTATCTTGGCTTACTACTAGACAAAATATTGACATAGAACCCACTTACAAGACTTAAAAGAAAATAACTCAATCGACGATTCGGACAGTTATACAGACTACTAAATAGAAAATCTGAACTTACACTTGACAACAAATTATTAATTTATAAGACAATACTGAAGCCCATCTGGACCTAAGGTCTTGAACTGTAGGGGACTAAACAGTCTAACATCGAACGCATTTAATCCTTTCATTCCAATGTCCTCCGAAAAATAGTAAATGCTCCTTATTATGTCTCCAACTATACCTTAATTTTCCATTTATTTCAGACCTCATTCGATCCAAATTTTCCAAATACCACAAGAACCTCATTCATCATCCTAATCATCTAGCCAACAATAACTACCCAGCTCCAAGCATCCATATAACCCACCTAGAAGGTTGAAACGGCAGTGGATTTGTAAATACATAGTCTGGAGTTCTGACATTGGTCAGATTCTCCTCTCATGTGTGATGTGATCGTGGTTATGGCGCCCACACTTAGCTTCCGCTGGTTCTCACCAGTGATGCGGCTGAGAGGGAGGCGCTGGGATCCTTCGGACTCTGCTTGTCCTTCCACAAGTGGGGGGACAAGCCACGTCCAGGGTTCCCCAGCTGATTGTAAATATTTTACATAGGCACGAATGTGATATATTTTGTTTATTTATTTGTTAACTTCATTTATTTGTATTTATTTTATCTACAAATTTAGTTATTGTATACGTTTATTTATTTTGGTTTCAATTTATGTAATTTGACTTTCCTTTTGTTTATGTTGTAAATATTGTATGAATGTGATCCTATAGCAATATTATTTGTCCATAGTAACAAATTGTAATATATACGGAGAAAAAAAAAATCGCACAAATTCTGACAACCAATTATTCGAAAAATTTGTGACTACTTTGTGAAAAATTTGTCTTGCTATTTACTTTAAATTTTTTTATTGTATAGGTTTTTTTATAGATTTTTTCTACTGTTTTAAAAGTAACTTAGGCTACAATAAAAATACTACTCTAAAACGTTATACACATAAACGTACAAAACACATCTTACTTAATTAACTGTAAAATGCAAAAATATGTTAGTTTAGTATACACAAAAGAAATAAATAATTTATTTTTATGTTAACTATCTGCCTTATTTAAATTATGTTAATTAATAATTTGTTTTGTCTTGCTATTTACTTTAAATTTTTTTATTGTATAGGTTTTTTATATATTTTTTCTACTGTTTTAAAAGTAACTTAGGCTACAATAACCATTAATCCCTAATGTAAATATCACTAAAGTGTAACATGTAATCAGTGTAATACCACAACATGTTTAAATTGTGGCCACATGTAAAAGTATTGAAAAAATAAATATATTAAAAAAAAAACTTTACCAAAACTTCATATTCTAGAAATGGCGTAGGTGGAGAAAAAGAAATTAAGAAAAAATAACCAGGCTCGAGGAGTTCTTCAATCCGAAAAATTATAAACAACTTAAATTCAATGCTAATCCTGGCAGATGGTCCTGGAATTTGTTAAATTAAGTGAATCCTTTTCTATGCTGTCCTTCAGAGGGAACGTTAAATGGTGGCCCAGAGCCTGTCCTAAGTTAGTATTCGTTAAAGATACCTTTCCTAATTAAACCTCGAAAGGATAAATTTAAGGCTTCCACTTTAAAAACGTCCGACAGCCACAATAGCAAACAAAAAAAAATAACGTAAAATAAATAAAAATAACCAAAAATTTAAACCTTATACGAGAATGTATTTACTCAAAAACTCATAAAGAAACCAAATCCTTTTCATTATCTTCTGCGATACATTATACATCTTCTGTTCTTTAAGCTCATTATTTTCGAAATTTCAGAAAATGGCCATTTCAAAGGTGTGATTGTAAACAGCAGGAATAAACACAAGCATTTATATCACTTATAATGTTAAATTTGTCTGTGTATAGCATGTGATTTTTATCAAAAGCCAAGGCTGCACAAGTATTTTATGTCAAGTTAATTCAAAAGTATTCCCTATAGCGGACTCCAAGAACATTGCCTTTGGACCACCAAGGGTGTGCATACCTCTAGTTTATGAACCACTGCTCTAAAACATTAAGTTAGTTGTCCTTCAGTACTGTATCTGTGAATTTATAAAACCAATTATCTATACCGAATAAGATACAGATAAAACGACGTTATCTGTGTATTAAATATAAATTGATATTTAGATTAGATATCCTCCCTGGACATTCGTACATTTGTTTTTAATTTTTTTTTGAACTTTTGTTTTTATATTCCCAGATTAGCAGCTCCTTGTTACTCGATGTGCTAAAGTTCTGGTCTTTAATATGAAGGACCAGAGGACTCCAGCCCGACTGGAGGAAGACGTCGAAAAGCTGAAAGATTGGTTGAAGAAGCAACCGCATCTCCCACACGATATTGGTACTGTAACATTTTCTACATTCATTGTATTAAATTAAATTTGATTATTTTTATTAAAATGACCAAAGCTATTATTATTATTTTTTTTTTTTTTAGGACATTGCAATTTCCGACAAATAGCATACTAGAAAAACAAAATGGTGTGGTTTTATATAAAAGAATATGGCTGCAATGACCTCGAAAGGTTTTTTATTCTTGCTTTTTTTTCGAACGATGATAAAAACATGCTATTAGGTCAATTTATCGTTATCGGCTAGTCGTATCGTAACGCTAAAAAAAAAAAAAATAATAATAATAATAATAAATTTAAAAAATGACCAGTTAATATTCTGCTCCTTTTGGTTTATTATTTACATTAATGAACCTTTGAATCGAACAAAAAACCACAAAAAAAAAATACTACAAATTATTACACAATGGTTTATAATTTTCCAAATTACTATATTAGGACATAACTGTTTATAGAGCTAATAATTATTATCTCTATCATTAATAATAACCCAGTTTTGGTGGAATTACATCTATTATAATTTGTGTCTTGAATAAATATGTCAACTTTTTTTTTAAGTTGAGTTTCGCTGATTCTAAAACTCTGTACATATTAATTTCTATTTACAAAAATAACTATTATTAGCGTTTTTACGAGTAAAATTTTCACTCTATCTTCGAAAAAAAGGAGTAACAGGCGTGTAAAAAAAGCAAGATTTAATTTTTTTTTTCCTTTTTGTTTTAGTTTTTTTCTATTGTTCATCGCGCTTTCCTGATTCTATAACGCTATTCATGTTTTCTCTATCTTCGAAAATAATTGAGTTATTGGTGTATTAATTTGTGAAATTTCAATTTTTTTCTTTTCTTATTTCTCTTCTCTATAATTATTCGCGTTTTTTTTTTTTTTTTGGTTAAAAACACTAATAAATATATACTCTATCTACAAACATAATTTAGTTATTGAATTAATCATTTTTAAATGGTTGCCATTTAAAAAATAAACAGATATCAACGTCTAGGTGTTAGAATCATCGTAGCATGCGCTGGTATTTTTTATGGCAAATTTCAATAAAATTAGTCAAAATGTCGCGGACAGCGTACGGTGGACGCCGGACAAATGGATTTTTTTGTATTCGTGATTGTAATGTTCTACATATTTTAAAACGTAAGCCCTCAAAATTTTGAAGGGGGGGAGGGTATATTTTTTTTGGTCGATTGTAAAGGCTCATTATTAAAACACTAGGATTCAATTTTTTTGTTTCAATGTCAATTTTGTTTTCAATTCAAAACGCACCTTTCTAAAGTTGAAGATTGGTGGTGGTCGCTTCAATCCGCTCCCTTTCTCTGTCACAGTCCGGTATCTTGGCTTCCTTCTAGACAAAAGAGTAACTTGGAACCTACATACTAGACTTAAACGACAAGATCTTAATCGACGATTTGGCCAATTATACAGACTACTGAACAGAAATTCTAAACTATGAATAGAAAACAAACTGCTAATATACAAGACAGTACTGAAACCTATCTGGACCTACGGACTTGAACTGTGGGGGACCGCCAAATTTTCTAACATCAAACGCATTCAATCTTTCCAATACAGTCCTTAGAACGATAGCCAATGCTCCTTATTATGCCACCAACCTTACCTTACACCGCGACCTAAATATTCCATTTATTTTAGACCTCATACCATCAATTCTATAAATTCCATCAGAACCTTATCCATCACCCTAATTCCCTAGCTCAATCCTTATCCAGCTCCACACATCCTTACCACTCCCCTAGAAGGTTGAAACGGCAGTGGCCTCGAGATCTCTTGTACCATGTATAATGGAGTTAGTCTACCTCAAAATAATCGTAATGGTGAAACATTTATTGATTTGTTTAAGAGTTTGAGGCGGGAAAGTGAATGGAAAATCGGAGGGAACCTAAGTATATTCTGATTCTCATGTCAGACAACCCAAAAATAGTCGGAAAATTGTGGAATTGCTTCGTTAATAATACCTAGCCTATGAAACCGAATGAAATTAGCATCGTTTTCTTACTATACCCTCCATAATTTTTTTGAAATTTATCGAATTCTTTATGATAATTATTTTATGAAATTACGAAATGGTCTGTAAAGTTTTTAATTTAAGTAAACTATGTATCCAGCCTATCACAATGCTTCATAAAGGTTGGGAGGAGACCTGAGTCTTTTGCTCTTTCAGGCTCGAGCCGTCAAACCTTCTGGCTCAGCTCTTTTACAACACTATCTACAACCCATGAAGGGTCTGGGCTCAATACATAAAGATACTCACTCCAACACTCGTGTAAAGGTGATTAGACCGAGAAAAATCGGCCACCATGTTTTCCCTTAATTTCGGTTACCCACTTCACAGAGGCTGGGTATGCCCCAGGAACTTGATATGACATGTTTTTTTGAGCATGTTTACTGAGAGTGAAGAACCCATCTGTCTCCGTAACTATTTGTTTGAGAAAAATATTGTATACATTTTCAGAGTTCTGTAACTTTTCTTACAAAGTTTGTAATCAATATAACATTTTTTTAAGATATTCATAAAAACATCTAAAAGATCAGTTTTCTCCAATTCTCACCTTCTTTCTTACATAACCTGGCGTGGAAAATAATGGAAATTTTAGCCAATGATAACAGAAAGGATGATGAACCATTCAATTGAAGTTACAGTGCATACATGTATCGAAATGAAACATTTTGGCGTGTTGAAAACGGAAGTGCAGTAGTAAATATAACGGCTGCCAGCTACCATACTTGGCACATCGTTTTCAACATTAAACAAAATATCCATAAACCATACTAAAATGAGCTGTAGACAATTTGGATTACTATTCCTATTCCCTTATGAGTCAAGTTACTACCAAAGCAACCTCGTGAATATTCTGTAAAAACAAAATCACCTACACACTAATAATAACATTAATAATAATAATAGGCATACCGAACCCGAAGGTTCTTAAGGCGATACCATCAAATTCCGCCTACACCACTCGTCCAATATTCACCGTTCAAGCCCAAGCCCCCGAGATCAGCCTTAACGCAATCCTCCCATAGACGCTTCGCCTTACCTTTCGGACGCCTACTATTCGGTTCTGCGAATACCAACTTTCTCGGGATCCGTTCCTCAAAGAGCCCAACAACTTTACTCGCCCATTGGAGTCTCGGCGATATCAACTCAATTATATTGGCATTGTACAAGCTCCGCAATGCCGCGTTGAGCAACATTTTAAACTCCCCATTGGTCTCATCTCTTTTGGGACCAAATATTTTACGCAGTACTTTATTTCCGAAAACCTTAAGGCGTTGATCATCGTTCAAAGTAAGCGTTCACGTTTCACATCCGCAAAGAGCCGTCGGAAGAATAATAGTTTTATAAATTCTAACCTTTAAGTTTTTAGACATAAGCCGCGAGCTAAGTAATTTAGCAACTGAATAATAACACGCATTTACCGCGTATAGGAATCTATGGCTGTTAGTGGTATGTTGTGAACTTAAATATGTGAGTAGGGCGTTAAAAACTACGTCACTCCCTCCAGTAAGCCTGGAGGGCCGCTCTCATTGTGGTCAGCGAGTCCTTCGGACTTGGCCGGGAGAAGCTTCCGAGGAAATTCCACATTCCACAACCACCACCCGTGGGACGCCCCTCCCTCTCATGAGCGGTAGAGATCCGCTCGAGGACACACTGATTGAACTTGAACAATGAAAAACAAAAATCATGGGCTTGTAAAAAATCTCCTCCAAACATCTTATGTATTGGCAGTGTTATATAACGAACATTCTATATCAATTTAGAGTAAAAAAAAGTTGAATTTATCTGGCGATCAGTTTACAAGTTAATTGCTTTCATTTTGGCCTTGTAGTAACATTAAACTACGCGACTTTACGATACATAGCCAGGTCGTACTCAACAGGGTTCTTTTTCTGTTATTAATTTTTTTTTAATGTATAATGACTAGCTTAATATCTTTGGCTTGTTAATTTATGTAATCAAAACAACTTCCTCACATTGCTAGAACAGGATAAGCTGACTTCCTTCCACAATCGTGCATATGGATGCCTTGCATATCCTTACACAATTACTAGCGGTAACCTGCAGTTCGCCTATTTTTCATTTTATGTTAATTTATATACGCTTATGGTAAAAATAACTATAATACATACAACTTCGCCACAGGCCAGTCATTTGATTATTTTTATGAGCATCGGATAAAGTTATTATTTAGAGCAAGCACTTTATTTAGCCTAATTCACAGTCGTACGCAAGTAGAAGTGGAAATAACAATATTTACTTAATAGTTTTGGCATGTAAATATAATTATTCCACATCGTCACTAGCTCGCAAAGTAAGTGTGAATTAATCTCTAATTTTTGAGTGAAAAAATTTTGATTTTTTCCCTGACTGAGAGAAGAAATAAATCATGGATATGTTTACCAAAAGTTTACTGCTTTTGTACTGACTGAAAACCTGATTTTGTATAAGATCGGGCGGGTTCATAAAGTACACAAAATAAAAATATAATTTTCTAGCTATTTTTTTAAAATTTTTATCATCTATGTACATTTCGAAATTGGAACGTGGGTAACATTTTTCACTCAAACCAATAATAACTCCCAAGCAGTAGGTCATAGCGGATAATATCATATAACACAATATATTAACAATAATAATATTCTTTATAGATATACATATAAATATTTATAATACTTTTTTTTTCTTTTTTTATATACATACATGTACATAGACCTTCCTTTTTAGGAGTTTAAAGTCTTTAACAGCAAATACCCGTAATTGCGTTGAAGGGTTCCTCATCTTCATCTTCCAATTTTCTCTATCCTTGGCTTTACATGACCCAACTTCTTGTTTGCGAGCCTCGGCCGTCTTCTAGATGTTCTTATACGCACCTACAAGACAGTCGATAAATGTTAAGTGCTTTAAAATTTGATATTGCTAATAATTGACGACACTGTATATGAAGTGGTGAAAGAATATATAAATAACATGGATATGCATGATGCTTCAAAATGGCCCTAGAGCCTGTAAGGTAGTGATGTCTAAAAATTGAATAAATTATAAAAAAAAAACGCACTCCTTTTTTTTCATTTCTTCGACCCAACTTCTTCTTTGCCAGCCTCGGTTCCTTTTTCTATCCAATGGGGTCCACTCAGTCAATGTTTTAGCCCAGTTTATATCGTTTTTCCTCATTAGATAACCATCCCATTGCTATTTCATCTTTTTCACATATCTAATTGCATCAGTGACCCCACATGTTGTAAATGGAAACACAGCTATATTTTCAAAGTCATTCTTATTTACCTCTACTGGGTGAATGGGAACAGTAATATTTTTTTTCAAAAACTGCACACCCAGTAAATGTGTAATAGAGGGTATGTGGACCGAAGATTTTATGTATTGTTCAATTAATTGAGATACAATATAAATTTATTATATTGCTCAAGATATCATAGTATTCCTACTCACCCCATTTTACGGTATATCTTTTTAGGATTCAGGTATAACTTCTTGTTTTTCCTGAAAATTGCGTAACCTCTTCTTAAAATGACTAAATAAAAAATGCTTTTTAGATGCTTACGATAATTTTAAAAAAGCCAACAACAATTGAATGTGTTCTTATGGTAACCTGCACACAAAACATAGACACCAAGTCTAACATAATTTAATAAAGAAAATGAGCAGAAAAAATCTGGTGCTGGCAACACACGACTTTCACTAACATCCATTTTTAAAAATCAATAAAAGAATTTTCAAATACAGTTAGGGATAAAAAAATACGTGGAACTATTAAAGAATTAATTAAATTGAATTTATATAGACACATGTGTTTTATTAAAAAATCTATTATATTATTATCTAAAATAATCAGTTAGTTTTATCTTCTTTTCAACACTCTCTATTAACTTTTGAAATCTTGAGTATAAGATAATATTTTTTTTTTTTAATATATTAGTTCTTATGTTCAGAAACAAAAATTGTATTAAAAAAATATTTTTTCAGATTTCTCCTTTAGTTGCTTTTCAAATTCGCTCAACTTGCATATTTAGCTGTTTTACATCATTGGTAATAAGATAATATAGTTATTTTTATAGAATCAACAAATCTTTAGGAGAAAGAAAATTTAAAATATCGGCATACAAGCACTGTCAGACCATTTAAATCAGAATGAAACCTACATGATATTAAAGCCCATTACATTTTACATCAATATAGTGAGTTTAATTAAATCGTCGGAACCGTTTTTTGAGAAAATCGAAAAAAGGTGCAAAATGTATGGTGTAAAGTGGCTCTTCTGGTAAGCTGATTTTGATGAAAATGGTTATATAACGTTTCGGGCCTATATTTGTCTTAAATATAAAATTTCAGTTTCATAGGACTTACCGTTTCCGCCCGGGAGTTACCACACACAGACCTTTTTGCGGGACTTGGTTATTTGGCCTCAGGGGACCCTAAAATGTGTATTTCCGTAGAAAACTGGAATTCGAAAATTGTCACGATCGCAATACTTTCCCTTACTATATATAGTAAGTGAAAGTAAAAATATATGATTTTTAATTCTCCAAATGATGAGAGTATAAAAAAAGAAATGAAGACAAGGAAATTTTTTTTATACTGAATAATATGACATATATTAAAAAAAAACAATAAGGTACACATTGATGGTTCATTTTTTAACTTCCGTTAAATGTTTGAATATCCTGAAGGTTCTTGCTAATGAATCCTTGACTACTTGTTTCTCGTATTTGTTCTTTTTATTCGCTGTTATCTGTTAACAACTAGGCTTCAAACATTTAGTATTTATTTTTCTCATCATTATCCTAAGTTTTCTTTTGGTTCAATATTTTTGCGATATATCTTTGGTCGCTCTACAAAAGAATTCTTTGATAATTTTTTTATAATTAATTTATTTTTTAGACATCACTACCTTACAGGCTCTAGGGCCATTTTGAAGCATCATGCATATCCATGTTATTTATCTATTCTTTCACCGCTTCATCAGCAGTGTCGTCAATTATTAGTAGTATCAAATTTTAAAGCACTTAACATTTATCGACTGTCTTGTAGGTACGCATAAGAACACCTAGAAGACGGCCGAGGCTGGCAAAGAAGAAGTTGGGTCGAAGAAATGAAAAAAAAGGATGCTTTGGTCATGTAAAGCCAAGGATAGAGAAAATTGGAAGATGAAGATGGGCGAAATCTTCAACGCAATTACGGGTAGTTACAGTTAAAGAATTTAAACTCCTAAAAAGGTAGGTCTATGTACATATATGTATATAAAGAAAGAAAAAAAAAATGTTACCCATGTTCCAATTTCGAAATGTACATAGATGATAAAATATTTAAAAAAATAGCTAGAAAATTATATCTTTATTTTATTATATTTTTTGAATATATTATTCGGAACAGTCTCTTCTAATTTGTTTATATATTTATTTATCATAACATATAAAACATGATTATTAAAATATACTCTGATTATTCTCCTCTCTATTTAGTACTGTTGAGTGTTGTAAAACCGTCAAAAGACTTATAGTTGCAAAAGGAATCATAGAAACGGAAGTCTATACCAATATAAATAAATTAATAAAATCTTGCAAAATATAACAGGAATATGAATAAGGAATGAAATTTATATAACATGTTTATTCTTGGCACCATCATGGAAAATAACCCGCATAACACACACAGAATGTTAAAAAGGCGTGAGATGGGAGTCTTCCATACTTATTTAAAATTATAATTAAATGAATATTAATAGCTGACCGTTGGGATAATGCAAAAGGAAGATAGTCTGGATAGTCGTAAAACGATATAATGAAATGTTATATAATAATTGTTCCAAATGTTTCGACCCACACTGAAGGTTTTCGTTATGGTTCTTCAAGACCCAGCTGTTTAGGTTTAGTCAATTATCAACTGCCTTGAGATGTCTTGATCAGAAACAATGGTATAGTTCGAAATTTCGGCAGTAAATAGTTAGTACTATTTCATTTTTCAATCCTCAGCTGGTGGTATCATTATATTTTAGGAAGATAAAATTAGTTCAAGTCTTACTAATGGCAATTATTATTTTAATTTCTTAACTTTAGCCACATTATTAAAATATATCAGGTTGTATTCGATTCAAATCACTAATTCATAATTTGTTTTTCAGACAATGAATTGCTATCCGCCTTCGTCCACGGTACGAAGTCCTTGGAAATCGCGAAGCAGAAATTGGACTCTTACTTCACGATACGCACCCAGCGACCAAAAATCTTCGACTTCCCAGTTAGGGATCCTTTAGACCCTGACTTTAGGAAAGCCAACTCCGCAACGTAGGCATATAAATAATAAGTTTAAATTTATAATTCATAATTAATTTATCACATATACAATTATTTATTATAATATATTAAAACATAGATATAGATTCATAGCTGATATCCTAACTATATATTTACTGTAAAAACCACAGACCAGCTTAGAAAAAAGGAAGACAATTATTTTTCTAATATATTTAAATTAAGCACAACATAGTCATTTAATACTGAGTAATTTAAAACATTTAACTTCCAACCTTAAAGAGTTATAAACTACATTTATAATTAGTTCCATATCGCATATGTCTAATTTACAAATATTATATTTCTTTAGGAGGAAGTTCTTCCTTGAAGGTACGACACCCGAAGGCTACAGAGTCCTCTTCCACAACATAACCCCTACCTTCAACGAGTGCTTCTTCCATTCGCAGGAGATCATCAAAAGCGTGATGTTCGTCGAGATGGCGATGCATACCTGGCCGGACATGAAGGGGCTCTACCTAGTCTACGATATAAAGGGTATGGACTCCTCCGTTCTGCCAAAACTCAGCCCAACTTTTCTTGCATCGGCTCTCGAATGGTTCCAGGTATCCAATTCTTTTTTACTTTTTTATGATATATATCATTCTAGGCCCTTCAAAATTTAAATCCTCCATTGAGTTCCGTTTTACCAGATCACTGTACTCCTGCGTTTGACAAGTCCTTTCAGGCCGTAGCTTCAAATTTTTGGAATCCATCCCTTAAGAGTTATCATGTACGAACTACTTCCTCCTTCAAATTGCTCCTTTTCAACTATATTTTCCTCTCCCTATGAAATAGGCAATAACATTTAGTGTAGTGGATGTAAAAACCAATTTAGCTAGTTTTATATATTATTTTAGTTGTATTGTATTATCAATTTATTTCTGTTCCTCGGAGTAGAGCTAGGGGGCTCTACTTAACCATCGAATTCTTCTCGTATCCAATTCTTACAATCCAAAAACTTACGTAAAATCCTTAATGCTTCTTACTTTGTTACGAATAAGCCCATCTATAAAGACAGTGAATGAGTAATAAAGAACTTAATGTTCCATGTGTTACTGAATTAGACCGAACCAGGTATAAATTATTTCATGAAAAATTTCGATCCTATCATCTTCTTCGATTCCTGATAATCCTTCGAGGCGTCTGGATAGAAGATGGCCACGAGACGTTCTTTTTAGAATATTTTTAGAGTGCTGCAAATGGGTAGTGTCTATATATTTATTTTATGTCAATTTACTATGTCCATCACATTTAACTGATGTACGTAATACAGTTGTAAATATCGATAAATATGTTCAAAAAAAAAAAATCTGTTCCTTAGCTTATGGGCTCAATACGTATAATTATATTATTTATAACCAGTGCAACGACTTACTACTACGTCGAAGTCTCCTGAATAAACACTTCCCCCGGTCTTGAGGTAAGACCATTATCTAGTTCTGCTACTAAAAGCTGTGTCAGGGTATAGTGCTCAATACCATCACGCCAATGCGTCTTATTTCAATTTAATCTTAATTTCTTCAAGAACAATCTTTGTTGGATGGAATCTTAAATTCGATCCACCCTCGCTAAATTCCCAGCGAACCTTAACCTTTATAGTATAGCAATATCAATATAAGCAGTATCGGGTTCAAGAAAGAGAGAATTATTCCTTCAACGGCATTCTTAGTCCACTATAAATTCACTATAGATCAATACTAAGATGTTCCATCATTTAATAATAATGTATTTCATTTGACATTATGTGAATTTAACACACGTTTGACCATTGTACTTATTTATTGATTTAACCATCCTTTCTTGCATAATATGCAACACGGGTTGTGGCCAGTTATACCAAGTTAACTTTGCCAACGATCTTCTTTAAGATAGTCTGTCTTCCAATTTGTTAGCTATTCGTAATGCTGGTCTTCTCCCGATCCTAAAGTGGTCTGGGCCCGCAGCTGTTTTCCACCTGTATACAAACTCTTGTAACCCAGCTGAGGAAATTCGTTGTCTGATAGGGCAATGTTCTGTTTTCCTTAGATGTCTGATCGGTTGGGGTCTCAAAGGCGGAGCAAGTTGACAGGATATGCTCACCAGACTCGAGTACTCCACAGTTAAGGCATAAGGGATCGATATCTATCCCAAAGCCTGAGAGTTTAGCGCGAAAGCCCCCATGCCTTGTAAGAAATTGCGTAACCTAGTAATCCGGAATGACACATTTTACATCTAAGCGAGACTGGACGGTGGAAAAGTATTTTCTTAAGGTAGCACCCTTTTGAGATATCACTACCGTCGATTCAACTTTTCTCTATTGTTTTCCAGGAGAACGGTTTTCCATTTTCTGGGTTCCTCGCCAATTTTCATTTATAGATACTATAGCAGGCCTGCTGAGTCTTACCTCTTAAACGTGTTCCTTAATCCCTCCTCCGGCAGAACAAGATTAAGAGGTACCGCTCCTTACCATTGTACTTTAAAAAATAAAAATATTATATCGTCGAGAATTATCCTTATCATACAAATAATTTTAGATTTTAACCATTCCAACAAAGTTGTGCTGGCGTTTCTATTGGAACACAGAGTAAACTAGTTTTACTTTGCAAATTCACAGTGGAGTTACTTTAATCCTAAAAAACTTACCTCTCAAGCTGAGTACAGAACTGATAAAAATCAGGTACTGTTTATCATTATACGTCTTTACGAAATGTAATAATCCTTTTAAATTTAGACTCGTGAAGTTTTAAGTTAAGAACTTGATAACACATTTTCAAGTTACTTGGCTATGGTGTCTGCTCACGTTTTATAATTGCGTTTAGAACTTCACTGTTTGATCAAAAAGAAAAACGATATATTTAGGACCTAAACTTAGTTATCTACGGATCTAAGGACGCAAGGTTCAATTGCTTGAAAGTACTTCTTGTAGAATTTAATAACCTAGAGATTTTTTCGAAGAATCAATTCCTGAAAATCTAATAATGCCTAAAAATCAGTTTCTTTTCTAGCTCCTTAACTTCGTATTTCAAGATACATCTCTAGATATTTTTTTCTCGTTATAAGGTCTTTAGATTATTCCTGAAGTCTAACCACTTAACCCTGGAACGCACTGTATATACATATATTTAATTATTACATACTATTATATTATTAACAGGTTTTAATATGCCAGGGATGATGATTTTTTTGGTTATTACAGGGTTCAGTCCCAGTCAAGATGAAGGGTGTTCTGCTCTTGAACGCTCCTACATTTATGGAGAAGGCTATGGATTGGTTACTCAAACCATTTTTGAAACCCAAACTCTATCAAAGGGTATGTTTAAATTTCTCTAAAGATATTTTATTTTTATGACGTATATTCACCTCCAAATGTTTAACTAATATTATTTTGGTATAAATTATTATTTTACAGTTAAAAATGACAGCCGAAGACAGGGAATGTGTCAAGAAATATCTGCCAGAAGACATACTTCCGTCTGACTACTTCGGTAAAAGAAGCAAATCCAGCACTGACTTGGCAGGTAGGGTATTTCAATAATAAGACTTATAAATGCTATTTGAAATTTATTTAATCCTATCGAAAATTGACTTGGTAGGTTTATGGATCATGTAACCTTTATAACTGCCGTTCGATTCTTTTATTCTTTGTGTCAGACTATTCTAGAGGAGAAAAGAACAAAAGATGTACCGTTAGGAAATCAATTCTATGAGGTACAAAGGCATGAAACAATAAGACAGGTTCTGATAGTAGATTAAAAGCAAAGTACTGACCTTATAATCAGTATATCACGTCTTAAAAACGAATTCAATATATACTAAAACAGTTGAATTGTTATAATTAAGAACCGTTCAAAAAAAATTTAGTTAACGAACAATTAACTCAGTAAAATTTGTTCTAAAAAAAAACAAGATTTTTTCTTTGACTAACAAAAATTAATATTAATATATTATTAATAACATTCAACATAATTAATTTTTCATTAAGTCCCTTTTGAGATATTTCCGTGTAAACTTCGTGAAAAACGAGTTTTGGCCATTTTTGAAAATTCGTATACAAAAAAGGACTATGTTTTCAAGATTAAAATTTTTACAGCAATTAAGGCTGTGACTAAGATAGTATGAACAAATTAAAGGTGAGTTTCTTTTTCTTTATAGACTATTAACTCGCTAGAAGTCTCATTATTTTGCGAGAATAGTTTTAACCACTAACTTCACTTTTAAGGTAATATGTTGTAAGGACAAAGCATATACTTATTTTATTATTAGTTTTTGTTTTGACTCGCTATCTGCGAAAAATTACTAGAATTAGAAAGATTTTCCCAACTCTTGTTTCTAGTCGCGAAGTTGACTAAAAGACTGAACACTGAAAGGATTTGCCAGAAAGAAACTGTATATGGTTTTTTTATTCATGAAACAAGCTGTGGAGTTCTATTTGGCGTAACAATTTTTTTATCTTTTTTTATTTTCCTCGTGCATTTCGGTTTCAGCTGAAATATCCTGGGCTACATTGCCAAGGACTTTCTCCTGAACTTGATTTAAAAAAAAAAAAAAAAAAAAAAAAAAAAAAAATGATTTCCATAAGTTGAAATGCGTTCAATTTTTTGTTTCGAAATCTGTTTATTCTATCACCCAACCCTCCAGTAATGTAAATTTTGATAATGAATTCATTTCGGAATCGTGAGAAATGCTATAATCTTTATGATCTTAAAAACAAAACAAAAGAAGAAGCTTTCTTATGTGTTTATAATCATAGCCTGTTTATATTTACCTCATGATTATATTGATTATATATTTATTTACTTTGTTGATTTCAGACGAATGGCTCAAGATTATGGAAGAGAAGAGAGGTTGGTTCGAAAAGCAATCCAAGCAGTTAGTGGATGAGAAAAAGAGGCCACCCGACGAAAAAATGACTTACGGCGTTCAAGGGACATTCAGGAAACTAGCTCTTGACTAATGGTATACCATAAAATTTATGGTATATGTCTTCTAAATATCTTTTACAATGTTGTAATTGTATTTTTTTAAACATTGCATGGTATTCAACGTGCGACAGACAAGAGTAATGGATAAACGCAGGGTCTTGTATTTTATTTTTAAATTTATATTTAATGTCAAATATTTCATAGAAAAAGTTTAAGGGCTGGTTGTAATGTAAATAATTGAATTGTTATTGAATTAAATATTGTTGATTTTTATATTATTGGTTGATATACTTTCCAAAAACGTATAAAAAAATATTATATAAAAATACTACAACAAAATA